>JXCR01038601.1:106856-117308 GCA_002079205.1 Phalaenopsis hybrid cultivar | reverse complement strand
TCTCTCTCAAGTCTCCTCTCCTCATGTGAGGGTTGGGGCTCTATTTATAGTGTTATGGGTGCAATTAATGTAGGAATATGAGTCATTTTGATCGGACGGTACAGAAAGCTTATCTCGATTGGATTGTGTTTGATGGACATTTGAGTGCCTTAACGATGTCAGAATAGAGCAATTTGAGCTTGATTTGATTAACTTTAATATCATTAGGTCTATCTCATCGAATCGGTCAGTTTGATTATAATCTCGCTAAAATCGGAGCTCTGTATGATTTTTATCAAGATTTGAATATTTTTTGCTCAAAATATTGCCTCGAGATGCTTGCCGGATGATGAAAATTTGTTGGTGGCATATCAAATATTATACATAAAATATGAGTTATACATCATAGAGTAAAATATAAGCCATACAATATATTGATGACAATCACATTTATGGCTTAGAAAAAAACAAAAAAGTAGTTATAAAATAGTGCAAACTGACATAACCACAAAAATCGTTCAACATTTGAACTCTAGATAGCTCCATAACATCCAAACATAGAGTTTTGTAAAACCGACAACTCAACCAATTGACTTAAACTCATGTGCAATCTTGAATTGTTTAACATTATCTAGAGAAAAACTTCTTAGAAAAATATTGTGAGCGCGCGTGTGTGTGTCTATGTATAATAGATTAAAGAAATAAATTTGTGGCCTATGTAACAAAGATTGAGATAAGGTGGCGGCAAAAAAAATCGCTGATTTATTCTCAATAAATGACCAAAGTTATCAACTTAATAAGTTTACAAGTCATATAGGTAGCTAAGTACTCATAATTTGGTAAGGTATCTCTTTAACATCATAAATTAGGTGTCAAAGCTCAAGGGTAACAAAGAACACATGAATAATTCTTAGGGCCAATCTAAGGGGAAAATGACCCTTTTTTTATGCCCATCATGTGTATTTGTCAATGCTTATGAGTTTATCTTTATGCCCCAAATGGTAGTGGTTCATATTGTATGAACGAGGTGCATGTATTAACCTCCCAAGAGCCTAACAATGGTTCTCTAACTTATGTATAGAATTTTCGATGCTAGAAGCAAAGGAGTATGCAACTCAATGGACTAAGACCAAAAATTTGAAACTAGAAGACAAGATATAATAGCTTGGAACTATATTTGTTAATGGGCATCAAATGTAAAAGGAAGTGGGCATCAAATGTAAAAGGAAGTAGCCATTGACATCTTGTGACCGGCTATCATTTCAAGAAGAAATCTTGGCTAAAAGAAAAATATTTCATTTCTTACAAAAGCTAGTGGCTAAGTGAGGGGTTGCACAAAAATCAAATGAATCTATTTCTTCTTTAAAATGGTGATAGTCATCAATCACATTGGTGCATGCCAAGAGGCTATGTAGGTACTCTAAGAGTTGACTCTATGATAGGACCAAAGGCAACGATCAACTTCAACGTGGAAAATGATGATGGGACACGTAATATATATGTAAATGATGTCACGAAGATAGTGATAATTCACAATATGCAACTAAAAATGTTAACCAAGGAAACTGAACTGGTAACACTAGATGTTAAGTGATGGAGAGGTAAAGTTATGGGTATCAATGAGATGATATCGATTTAGGGTGTATTTGGAGGCAGTTGTTATTTTTTGAAGAAGCAGTTGTGAAGCTCCTTCATGGAGAAGTAGCTTCACAATTGCTGTCAGAAAGCTGCTACAGGAATAATAATGAGTCTGTTTGAATAATCTGTTGTGCTTTAGCTAAGGCTGTCAAAAAAAAACTCAGCATTTGAGAATAGCTTTTGTTCGGCTCATTAAATGACTCGTGTTCGACTCATTTTTTAAGCAAACTAACCAAACATGAACACTTGTTTTAGCTCGATTTATAAATAAGTCTAACACAAATGAATGTTTATTTGCTCATGTTCAGCTTGCAATAATTAAATAATTATATAATAATATTTTTTATACCTTTTTTATTAATTTTTAAATTTATTAGATAATGCTAAATTTTATTATTTTTAAATTATATTAAGATGTTGTAATTATATAAAAATAAATAAATTTAGGTGTTAGATATGTAAACATATATAATTTTGGTGGTATATATGTAAATGGGCCAGGAAAGACTTAATTTGTGCGGTTGCATGTAAAGTATNAAGTTAAAAGATAAAGTTTGAAAGACATGTCTAATTGAGTTTTTTGGGTTTTTTAGTCCAACTCATTGGATCAAAGTCGGCAAGCTGCCGAGTACAGGATATCGAAGATGAGCCAATANCTTAGTTAAAAGTATTAATAAAGAAAATAGAATAAAATTTATTAAATTAGATTCAAATGATGTTTTAAATCTTGCCACAATCATTAACATCTTATTACTACGTGATTAGAGTTGTCAAAACAACTATTTGTTTGTGAACGGCTCGTGTTCATCTCGCTAAACAAACGAGCCGAACACAAACACACTTTTTGAGCTCGAAATAAAAACGAGTCGAACACGAGCTGAGCCTGGTCTCTCTCTTCTTCGGCTCGTTTACACCCCTAGTATGAATGACAAAAAGCAAATGAAATTCTTTTTAGAGTCTTAGATTAATTTCAATTGAAGCAAAATTAAAACAACTCGAGCTTAAAATCATAACTAATCAATTTTTGTGAAGTAAAAAATATTGCATGAATCATATTTTAAAATCTAAAATTTTATTGTATTTTGAACTTCATTTTGTTGAAATACTAAAATGAGTCTTGTGCATGAGTTAGTTTTTTGTATAAATACATGAATACTTACACAGCCAAAAGAGACTACTTGGATTAGGCAGGCACAAGTAGCGTTCGGCCTTTCTCGCCCCAGTGGGAACTAGTCAGAAGGGATGAGTCTAGGATTGGACAATGAAGAAGATGGATTCAGAGCGCCGGTCGTTTAGACAAAGATCAGTCAAGGTGCGGAGGGCTGAGCATCGAGGCCTAAGTTCGGAAGGCCCGGTTCTAAGATTTCCACAAGGCAGAGAAAATTAATAGGAAATATTTATGGTGATGTGACCAATAAACGGCTACATATTCACATAGGTTAAGGTAAAATGAACATCAACATTTATCATTTTAGACAAGTCAATCTTTTTGTATGTTCTATATTGTGAGTGTGATTCCAAGACGGAAGAAGGATTCAACAATATTGATGCGTGCTAGAAAAATTGTGGCGGTAGAGTAATGGATTATTGTCTTAGNATGACAAAAAGCAAATGAAATTCTTTTTAGAGTCTTAGATTAATTTCAATTGAAGCAAAATTAAAACAACTCAAGCTTAAAATCATAACTAATCAATTTTGTCAAGTAAAAAATATTGTATGAATCATATTTTAAAATTTGAAATTTTATTGTATTATGAACTTCATTTTGTTGAAATATTAAAATGAGTCTTGTGCATGAGTTATTTTTTTGTATAAATACATGAATATTTACACAGCCAAAAGAGACAACTTGGATTAGGTAGGCACAAATAGCCTTCGGCCTTTCTCGCCCAAGTGGGAACTTGTCAAAGGGATGAGTCTAGGATTGGACAATGAAGAAGATCAGTCAAGGTGCGGAGGACTGAGCATCGAGGCCTAAGTTCGGAAGGCCAGGTACTAAGATTTCCACAGGCAGAGAAAATTAATAGGAAATATTTATGGTGATGTGACCAATAAACGGCTACATATTCACATAGGTTAAGGTAAAATGAACATCAATATTTATCATTTTAGACAAGTCAACTCCTATAGGAAGAGATATTAAAGGTAAAATGAATTAGTTGAATTCATAAACCACTTGTTATTGAAATCTTGCTCTTTGACTGTACTGAACCACTTCTCTCTTTTATCTTTCCCTTATTTTCTATCTTTTCGTATGCTCTATATCGTGAGTGTGATTCCAAGACGGAAGAAGGATTCAACAATATTGATGCGTGCTGGAAAAATTGTGGCGGTAGAGTAATGGATTATTGTCTTAGCGTTGCGCGAGGATTTAACACACGTTTAGATGAAAATGAATCAACCTGTGATGACACTAGAAGTTTTTACGTGGATAACCTGTAAATAGAAAAAAATCAAGGGGTCTGACCCAGTTATAAAAATTTACTATAAGTTGATGATTACAGAGACTCCTTGTTCCACAGACGGGAAATTGTTACTACATTTTCCAACGTACAACGTCGACTGACGGTGTTTGGTTAGCGGTGGTCGATGACAGTTGATGACGATAGCGGTGGTCGTAGACTGTCGGTGGTGGTCAACGACAATCGACGATAACAGAGATGATGTTGGACTTGAAATCATTCTCAAAGCCTCAAGTTCTCTCTCCAGCCTCCCCCCCCTCTTATGTGAGGGATGGGGCTCTATTTATATTGTTCTGGGTAATAAGAATCATTTTAATCAGACGGTCCGAAGAGCTTCTCTCGATCGGATGTCGTTTGATGGACATTTGAGTGCCTTAACGATGTTAGAATTAAGCAGACTTGGGCTCGTTGGATTTGTCTTGTGGAGACGTTCGATTCGACTATGAATAAGCTGAATTCGACATTCGTTTGATTTTTCAAATGTATCAGGAAATCTTCCAAGAATGATTTAATCACTTGATCTGAGCTTGATTTAACTCAGATTTGACTAACTTTGATATCATTAGGTCTGTCTCATCGAGTCGGTCAGTTTGATCATAACTTCGCTAAAATTGGAGGTATGGATGTTTTTTTATCAAGATTTGAATATTTCTTGCTCAAAATATTTCTTTGAGATGCTTGTCGGATGATGAAAATTTGTTGGTGGCATTTCAAATATTATACATAAAATATGAGTTATACATCATAGAGTAAAATATAAGCCACACAATATATTGATGACAATCAAATTTATACCTTAGATAAACACACAAAGTAGTTATAAAATAGTGCAAACTGACATAACCACAAAAATCGTTCAACATTTGAACTATGGATAACTCCATAACATCCAAACATAGTGTTTTGTAAAACCGACAACTCAACCAATTGACTTAAACTCATGTGCAATCTTGAATTGCTTAACATTATGTAGAGAAAAACTTCTTAGAAAAATATTGCGCGCGCGTGTGTGTCTATGTATAATAGATTAAGGAAATAAGTTTGTGACCTATGTAACAAAGATTGAGATGAGGTGGCCGCAAAAAGAATCACTGATTTATTCTCAATGAATGACCAAAGATATCAACCTAATAAGTTTGCAAGTCATATAGGTAGCTAAGTACTCATAATTTGGTAAGGTATCTCTTTAACATCATAAATTAGGTGTCAAAGCTTAAGGGCAACAAAGAACACATGAATAATTCTTAGGTCCAATCTAAGGGGAAAATAACCCTTTTTTTTATGCCCATCATGTGTATTTGTCAATGCTTATGAGTTCATCTTTATGCTCCAAATGGTAGTGGTTCATATTGTATGAAGGAGGTGGATGTATTAAAACCTCCCAAGAGCCTAACAATGGTTCTCTAACTTATGTATGGAATTTTCGATGCTAGAAGCAAAGGAGTATGCAACTCAATGGACTAAGACCAAAAATTTGAAGCTAGAAGACAAGATATAATAGCTTGGAACTACATTTGTTAAAGGGCAACAAATGTAAAATGGAGTAGGCAATGACATTTTGTGAGACCGGCTATCATTTCAAGAAGAAATCTTGGCTAAAAGAAAAATATTTCATTTCTTACAAAAGCTAGTGGCTAAGTGAGGGGTTGCACAAAAATCAAATGAATCTATTTCTTCTCTAAAATGGTGATAGTCATCAATCACATTGGTGCATGCCAAGAGGCTATGTAGGTACTCTAAGTGTTGACTCTAGGATAGTACCAAAGGCAACGATCAACTTCAACATGGAAAATGATGATGGGACACTTTATATATATATGTAAATAATGTCACCAAGATAGTGATAATTCATAACATCCAACTAAAATGTCAACCAAGAAAATTGAGATGGTAGCACTAGACATTGAGTGATGTAGAGATAAAATTATGGGTAGCAATGAGATGATATCGATTTAGGGTGTATTTGGAGGCAATTTTTTTTTTTTTGAAGAAGCAGTTGTGAAGCTCCTTCATGGAGAAGTAGCTTCGCAACTGCTGTCAGAAAGCTGCAGTGCTGCAGGAATAATAATGAGTCTGTTTGAATAATCTGCTGTGCTTTAGCTAAGGCTGTCAAAAAAAACTCAGCATTTGAGAATAGCTTTTGTTCGGCTCATTAAATGACTCGTGTTCGACTCATTTTTTAAGCAAATTAACCAAACATGAGCACTTGTTTTAGCTCGATTTATGAACAAGTCGAACACAAATAAATGTTTGTTTGCTCATGTTCGGCGTGCAATAATTAAATAATTATATAATAATATTTATTTATACCTTTTTATTAATTTTTAAATTTATTAGAAAATGCTAAATTTTATTATTTTTAAATTATATTAAGATGTTGTAATTATATAAAAATAAATAAATTTAGGTGTTAGATATGCAAACCAATAGAATTTGGGTGGTATATATGTAAATGGGCCAGAAAAGACTTAATTTGTGCGGTTGCATGTAAAGTTATACATATGTAAATATAAATATAAAATAAGCACTTTTGAGCCATGTGGGTATGGAAAGCTAGCTGCAGCAATTTTTACCTCTCATGAGTGCTGGCCGTTGCTTCCGGAAGCAGGGCTCTAAAAGAAGCTCGTTGTTCGCGAATAGCTCGTGTTCGACTCGTTAAGTAGTTCGTGTTCAGCTCATTCATTAAGTAAACGAGCCGAATACAAATAAGTTTTTAAAGCTCGAATTATAAACGAGCTAAACACGAATAACTCTTTGTTCGCTCGTATTTGGCTCGTTTTAGCTCGAAATAGAAATATTATATAATTATTTATATAATAATATATTACATATATTATTTATAATAATATATTATATATAATTATAACTAAGTTTAGATTGTAACACATTGTGTGGTAATGTGATTATGTATGTTTTTTTACATACATATCCAACCATAGCCATTCATGCAAAACCACGNGTGCTGGCCGTTGCTTCCGGAAGCAGGGCTCTAAAAGAAGCTCGTTGTTCGCGAATAGCTCGTGTTCGACTCATTAAGTAGTTCGTGTTCAACTCATTCATTAAGTAAACGAGCCGAATACAAATAAATTTTTAAAGCTCGAATTATAAACGAACCAAACACGAATAACTCTTTGTTCGCTCGTATTTGGCTCGTTTTAGCTCGAAATAGAAATATTATATAATTATTTATATAATAATATATTACATATATTATTTATAATTATATATTATATATAATTATATCTAAGTTTAGATTGTAACACATTGTGTGGTAATGTGATTATGTATGTTTTTTTACATGCATATCCAACCATAGCCATCCATGCAAAACCACAACCAAAACCACGACCAACCCTTACCAACATCCAACATTGCAAAACCAAATCCACAGCCACAACCAACAGCCAACAGAGACCACAAAACCATACCCACAGGTAAGAACCATCGGTCCAAAACAACAACCAAATCCACAACCAACCCTAACCACAACCACTTCCCATAAAACTTAACCAATTAACTCCAACCACATCCCATATAAACCCAACAACTATCATCAAAGACCAACAATCAACACCCAAAATCAACATAAAAAAATCATAACCACCCCCACAACCAACAGGGATCACCAAACCACACCCATTGACAACAACCAGTTCAAAGCCACAACAAAAAAAAAAAAAAACCACAGCCGACAACAACCACGTCACATCTCATATAAACCAACTAACTAACTAAAACCACAACCCATATAAACCCAACCACGACCATCAAAGACCAACAAACCACACCCACAACCAACATTGCAAAACCATACACATGACACAGACGACAATACAAAACCACCCCCATTAAAAATCCAAAAATTCAAAGATGGGGAGAAGCCAAAAACCAATAATCAAACTTGACAATGTAGAGAATATACGAGAAGATCAAAATACCCAAATCCGATAAGAGGTAAGAAAAACGAGAAGCCAAAATCACAACCACAGAAGAAAAATGAGAAGCCAAACCCTCGTGTAACCCTAAATCAAGATACATATNCCCATAAAACTTAACCAATTAACTCCAACCACATCCCATATAAACCCAACAACTATCATCAAAGACCAACAACCAACACCCAAAATCAACATTAAAAAATCATAACCACCCCCACAACCAACAGGGATCACCAAACCACACCCATGGACAACAACCAGTTCAAAGCCACAACAAAAAAACCACAACCGACAACAACCACATCTCTTCTCATATAAACCAACTAACTAACTAAAACCACAACCCATATAAACCCAACCACGACCATCAAAGACCAACAAACCACACCCACAACCAACATTGCAAAACCACACCCATTAAAAATCCAAAAATTCAAAGATGGGGAGAAGCCAAAAACCAATAATCAAACTTGACAATGTAGAGAATATACGAGAAGATCAAAATACCCAAATACGATAAGAGGGAAGAAAAACGAGAAGCCAAAATCACAACCACAGAAGAAAAATGAGAAGCCAAATTCTCGTTACACCCTAAATCAAGATACGTACAGAGAGAATTGGAGAAGCAAAGACCAACAAGAGCTATGCCCTAATCCTGGATGCCCACATCGAAGATGGGGGAGAAGAAAAAAAACACGGGCAATATCGCGGAAAACAAGATGGATTTTTTGAAAAGATGAGGGGGCAGTAAGGTCATTTTCCATCCATACCGTAATGCGTTCCGTAGAAGCGAGCTTTGCACTGACGTTCATAGCTTCCTTGTTTTGGTAACGACATTTCATGAAAAGCACCGAAAAAGCAAGCTTCCAAAAGCACCTTTAACTGCATTTCCAAACGAAAGCATGCAAAAAGCCCTCCCAAACACGTAAAAAATATTGAGTTCGGAGTTCAAATGGAAGCTACACCTGGACAACAGACGTGATACACCTGGGGCGTTTTTTTCCCGCTTTGCTCCGTCCGATGTATCGCATCAGTTGTTCGAACGTAGCTTTGTGTCCGAACTCCGGACGCAATATTTTTTCTCCGAACACACCCTTAGTCAACATGCAAGGAGTTCATAAAAAGCTGATAACAACATATGAGAAAAGTTAGAAAATGTGTTAAAAAAGATGTCTACGACTTTTCAAGAAGGTACAAAAAATAGATTGCTTGTTAAGAAAGAAGTCAATAGTTTGCCTATTGAGAAATTAGCTAATTTATGGCTCTAAGATGTTAAATTATTCCCTAAACTTTAAAAAAGGAAGACATATCGTTCAGTTGTTGGGCATACTAAAAGATGAGGAAAGGAAGCTATTAAAAAAGAATTAAACACTTTATCCAGAAGTTGTAGCTCAATAATGATGACATGTCGACAAGTATTAAGAAAGAATTCGAGTAGATGACTACTTTATGATGACGAGTTGTTGAATAATACTGTAAAAATTATTGCATACAGACACCACATGCAGAGATGCATGCCGCGTCCGATCGGTGGGCCCCACTTAATTTTTTTTTAAAAAAATTATTGCATACAGACACCGGTGTCCAATCCTGAGGTCGGGATGAATTTTGGTTTTTTTTTTAAAAAAAAATTTAAGTAGGGCTCACCAAAATTCATCATGACCGTAGATCACCGTGATGTACGGTCAGGATCGGACATCACATACAATAATTTTTCATAATATTGAGAAGAGATTCGAGCGAAGGTATTTAAAGGGAGGGGATCCTAGAGTGCACCAAATAAAAGGTGTCAATGCAACAAATTATTAAATGCCGCAATACAATAAAGCACCATAAAGATGAAACTCTAGAAAGCAAGATCACTAGGGAGATATTATTAAGCCAATAACTATAAAATGCTGAGTTCTCAGTATAATGCCACATGGAAGGGGGTGTTGAAAAAGCTATCTTCCAATGGATTGGCGCCCAAGGAGAGATTACAAGGATTCTTAAGGTGCTCAGAAAAGTCAAGCTGATAACTAATGCAACATCATTAGCTCCTATAGCACACATGCAACCACTTGAATTAATGTATATGATACAAAAAATGAAACCTTAAGTTGGTTATGTTTATTTTGATTATTTACATTTTATTTTATGCATTTTACGTTATTATTACAAATATGAAGCAAAAGATGACATATGACAAGTAGCTAATTCTTAACATTAGAACTTACTACCATTACACAAATTTGTTTGGGTAAGCTTTTCATAGGTAAAATAGACATGGAGAAAGCAAGCCCAACCATGACAGTTAGGGGTGTAAACGAACCGTACACAAACGAACAGAGCTTGTGTTCGTGTTCGGTTCGTTTGAAATTTAGTTTGTTTGAGATAAACTCGTGTTCAAAATTGTTTGTGAAGTCACTATTTGTGTTTGTTTCTTAACGAACGAG
>JXCR01038601.1:55481-106763 GCA_002079205.1 Phalaenopsis hybrid cultivar | reverse complement strand
ATATATATAAATAATTTATTATATTAATTATATAACTTATATTATATAAATATATAATATCTATATTTGTATATTACTAATATAGTATATTAATATATTATTATTATTAAATTATTATATATTATAATTTATAAAATTTAATTTTTTAAAATATCATAATTTTTTTATATATATTTATTTTAAATTAATTTATATTTCGAACAATAACGATTCTAACACGAACGAATGCATCACTGTTCGTGTTTGGTTCATTTAACTAACTGAATGAAAAAAATTTGTTCGCGTTCATCTCGTTTACTTATCAAACGAATCGAACACAAACTCATTGATGAACCGAACACGAATTGTCGGCAAACAATGAGCTTTTTTTACAACCCTAATGACAGTGGGACTGAAAATGCTAGACTTCATTTCATAAAATTATGTCTTAATGATTATAACTTCTCATATACTTCACATAGCATTTGACATTCTTATTGCTTTCTACATTTTATGCTACAAAAACTTACAAATAATCATAAGACTTATTGGATGTAGGAAGTCTTAATATGAATTCAAATTGAATATTTTACCTTTGCAAACTTAGCTTGCTGCCCATTTTTATAAGGTTTAAGTGTACCCTTTTCTTAATGAAGAAGTTGGGAATGTCATATACGTTCATGTGTGCTACTTGTGCTCTCCATCCATCATCATCGAATATCTTTAAGGCATCATTAGATCAATTGGTACCAAAAACTTTAGGTGAAGGAGAAGGATTTACCCTCTAAAAAAATATTGAACTACAACATACAAATTGTTGAAAGGTTCATTTCTTGGCCATTATTTATGGGTCATTTACATACATATCAACCAATTTCTAAGTATTTACATATCTAACACCTAAACTTTATATTTTTTTTACATTTATACCACCGAATCTATCATATCACAACAAAATTACCGCCATTTTTAAGATAAAATACATATTTTCATGCATAAATAAGTTGGCATATAAGTCAAAATTGAAATTTAGATGCATACAAAAATGCATAGGAATTAAGTGATGCATGTACATTCTATTTTTAATTTTTGTTAACTAACTTTTTAAATAATAAACTTCAATGACTTTAAGTCCAATCATTCCTAGTGGAATTAATGGATTATCTAGGATAGAATAAATGTACTGCATAATTGCCAAAGAAATTGAAGATCATCCAATTCCACAAAAGAATAGTTTAGATAATGAGAAAAGAACTAATTTTCTTAAGAGCACATTAAAATTTGAACCAATGGGCTTCAATTTAAATTATCATTAATAACATCCAACCAGAAAGTCTTCAATATCATAATAGCAAATAATTATGATGTCAAAATTTTAAAGATATATATATCAGAGGCCCAAATATCGATTTCTCATGTGCAATCTGGCCTCATGATGAGAGTTTGTGTCATGTGCCTATAAATATATTTCCCACGCATCACGATAGGGATCAGGCCCTTGCCAGAGAGTACTTACAGTGACCCTGCCTAGTAAATATATATATATATAGCATAGTGCTCACCTTATTAAAAAAACATTTTAATTTTCTTAACTATCTTTTGTGGTAAATATATTATACAAATAAATATTAATAACATGTTACATGCCAAAACTTTTTTGAACAACACATGAATAATAAATAAATAAGCTTTAGTGTGGGGGAGGAAATTAAAAAGCTTTTGTTACCATGATGACTCATTTCAATATGCAGGCTTATTTCTCATCATCTTCCTCTTGTTGGCATCAAGGTATCTTTTTCTTAATCTTATAACCTTAGGGGTAACCTATGACGAAGAAGGTGAAAAACATTCAATCAATACACAAACAATTTAGTTCACATTATATATTCACTAATATTCATGAAATTTTGAGACTAACCTCAATGAGCTCATCAGAGGCAACATATCCAATGGCTTCCTCCAGAGTCATCTGCAAAATTTGAAATTTCAAGAAATTAAATGGTCTCGAAGGTGCTTTAGAACGACAATACCAATATACATCTCAAATAAACTTGGGCATATTTCATATGACTGAAATTTTGGGGCATGCCACAATTTTCATATATACCAAAACTTCTATATTTATATACATAGCACTCGAATCGTTGACATTGCATCAAAAATACCACTATTATTAACTTTTTAAAAGTGAAATATACATTTTAATGTATGGGTTTTTGGGGCATTTACGTACATACCACACAATTCTTATGTATTTACATATCTAACATCAAATTTTATTTTTTTTTACATTTATGTCACCCATGTCTTTCACATTATATCAAAATTACAATCATTTTAATTTTTAAAAAGTGAACTTCACCTTTTCATGGAAACTAAATTCCCCTTTTCACCCATCGGTAAGGTGGTTTGTATGTAATGATTAATGTTTAGGCATTAGATATGTAAATGCATAGATATTGAGTGATATATATATGTAAATCTTCCTAGGTTGTTAATATCTAAGCATTATAAATGAAAATATCAAACTTTGGGTGTTAGATGCATAAACACATATGTATGTAAATTTCCCAAAACCCTTTACAAGACTAAACATTTTATGAGCATAAATATATTGTGGTCAGATCTATGGCCGAAGACATAAACCGCAGCAAAAAAAAAAGAAACTTTACCAAGCGAGGCGGCGATAATCGAACATTTTCATCTTTTCCCGGAGCTCTAATGTTTGTAAGTTCTTTTGTTCTTACAGGATTTACCTATAAGAGATGCAGATTAGACAGTTAGCAGTAATATAACGGTTAAAATGTAGCAATGAGAAGATCATGAGTTCAAACATCTTACGTCTAGATCAGCATCTCGTGAATGCTCACCAACTATCATCCCATCATATGTCTTAAAACAGTTAAAGAGAAGAAAACATAAATATTTATAATCCGNCAAACATCTTACGTCTAGATCAGCATCTCGTGAATGCTCACCAACTATCATCCCATCATATGTCTTCAAACAGTTAAAGAGAAGAAAACATAAATATTTATAATCCCATGAATTTTAATATAATCATAAAAGAAAATGCAACAGGAAGTAACCTCCATTCCAGGAGACACGAAAAGAATGCCACGAGCTTCCAAACTTGTGAGGGCGTGCGCAGTAATAATTCCGCGACCAACCGATACCTAAAAGTAACAATTTAGAGCTACAATTTTCAATAAAAGGAGGACGGCAAAACAAAATTTGGGATGTGAATGAGATTCTGTTCTGTTTATAAAATAAAATAATGAGGCATTTACATACATACCATACCACCCAATTCCTATGTATTTATATATCTAACAGCTAAACTTTACTTTTCAAAATTTATAGGACCTATATGTCTCGCATCACATGAAAAATACCACTATTTTGACTTTTAAGAAGTGAAATACATCTCTTCAAGGATAAGTATGGATGCATATATGTAAAAATTGAAGTTTGGGTGTTTTTGATCTGTAAATACATAGGAATGTAAATCATCCTAAAATAGTACAAATATACATGAAGTGAATGTTTTCTATTTCAAGTGAAACAGAAGCTCCTTCTATTTTAATGCTTCCATTCACTCAAATGTTTTACTAGCAAAGACTATCCTTCCATGTAACCCTGAATGAAAACAGAAAAGGGTGTCACTGCAGCATAATAGTCGGTAGGAAAACAGAAGATGCTAAATCGAGTGAAGCATCTAGTGATTGTTTTGCTCTGAGAAAGTTATAATGAATAACTTGTTTGGAATCAATATTGTTTTTTGTTTTTGTGAGATATACCCCGCGGGGCATACTTCGGTTGCTACAGTATCAAGGAAAAATATATCGCGGGAGGCTTCAAAATAGCCCTGTTGTCCTTTTTTATCCTTTCTTTCCTATTATCGTTCATTATTTTCCTATATATGTGTTGTATTAGAGTTTGCAAGTCAGTTTTTTATGTGTTTTGGTTAGGACAACCGCCGATGTTTGTTATTCTCTCTTTAAGGGTTGTTCCAACAAATTGGGTGGTGTTGCGGCTGTATCCCTCTCCTGAGGCGGTGATCATCGTACCCTATTCCTTCCGTCTCCTCCCATGTCACTCCCGGCCCCTCCGTCCCTGCTACAGCCGCCTGAATACTTTCTGTAGCTGTCTTCCCTGCAGTTCTCCACTTCCCCTTGCTGTTCCCATCTCCTAACTTCGCTGCCGCAGCTTGCAAACTCTTCCACTTACTGTCCACAGCTAGAATCTGCGCCCATAACCAGCCATCCTTGCTGCCCTCATCCCGGACAGCTGTGGCACGTCAATATCGGCTGTGTGCTTACTGTCCGGAACACGGGAAACCGTCCTTTCCACTGTTTTTTGTTTACAACTGGTCCTCATAAATCTCTGAGCTTCTCACCTTAATGCCTCACTTTTACAATAAACTCTCACTCTTTTTCTCTTTCTTTGCTCTATTCACTTGCGAGTAAGCACTCGTAAGGCTCGGGGATAAATTTGGTTCCAACATAAATCATTTGATCCATTCAAAGTTTCAATATTATTCTGATTTTGAGTGAATTGAATTACCATCACCTGAAAACAATACGACGACTAAGATCTTAAAGCTACACCTCTACATTTCCTAACGAAATTGAAGAGGATTTGCACCCATAGTCTACAAATACAGCATTTTTCAATCATTAGCCAAGAGCTCCGGTCTGTTGGTCATTTTTTTTATTTGAAAATAATATTTGTCAATTTAATTTATACAAGAGGTATATAGTTTTGGTTTTGAAAGTAATGTATTTTAATTTTTTGAAAAATGAGACCAAATGGATCTCATTAGTCTAATGGTTTGCATAATCGTGTCTGATACCACGAATACCACACCTTCCCGAAAGAAAAGTGCATATCTCAGCGACGGACTCAATCCTGCAAAATAAGAAATTTTTTACATCTTTTTGACCGACGAACATTTTATGTGCGACCGACATGTTTCACTACCTAATATAAAGATTAAGTAAATTTACTTTACCTGGGTTCCAAGTTCCCTATAGAGACGAGCTCTTATAGTTAATTGTATCTCAAATAATGGGGGTCACTTGAGAAAACTATCGATAATTATCAGAAATACTAGTCTTCAAGAATTCAAAGTTTAGGTTTTCATGGTAGAATACCGAATATCAAGTGGAAAAGGACCAAATGGGAGCAATTCTTTCAGAAATCCAAAGAAAGGCAAATGTATGGGACGTCACAGATCTTGAGAAACCTCAGTGACTTCCCAAACTATTCTACTGTGTGGCGGTGTTTTGGAGACGATGTTATTCAATTGTTCAGTCCTATCAATTTTATTATTTGAGACTTATATTTACATAATATTTGATTATGTAAATAGCCCGCAGAGATGGGATGGTTTACGTCGTACCGGACGACAACCTCGAAACCTAAGATGAGTTAGGACTTACGTTGCACAACACGGTTGCACAGGAGTCTAAAGAGGGAGTGAGAATTTTCGTCACGCTAAGCAAGTTACCTCGAAGTCCTATGGGTTTTTATGCTTGAAAGAGAGAATGCTAAAGAAGATCCTCTTGTTGCTCGATCCAAGCCCCTTGCCAACCTGCCCGCAAAGTTGGCTCCAAACTCCTTATTGAAGTAGCAGTCCTAAAGTTTAAGGATCAAAAAGTTTTATCATGTGAGTTTAAGTGACAAGTTTTGTTATTGTTCAAGTATTATAGGGGGGTTAAAGTTGATTAGAGCGACATCAGTTATGATCTCACGGTTCCCTCGTTCCGGTACTACTATTTTTTTTTTGAATTTACTTAGTCCAAATGAGTTTTTAGGCTCATTTAAACTGGAGAGATTTCGTTAGCAACCGTGAGTTACCTCATCCGAGGGACTCCCGTAAATTCAAAAGTGTCATGTTTTTGTTTTTGTTTTGAAAATGTTGTTTAATTTTTTAAAAATAGTTTTTTTATAAATGAAATTGCAACCAGACATGCATGATATATTAAAGCAATAGTAAATTGCAGTGATGAAAATGACAATAAATAAAATGTCCATGCATATCTGGCGTATTTGCTGTTGTTGTTCTCACTGTGTGATTAGCTCATAAAGCATAATAAAATTTGCAGGCAATTAAAATAAATTTATAGGAAAAGAGAGAAAAAATGAAGTCTAGTGTAAAAAGCAGCAAAACAAGTTGTAACAGTAGCTAAGAGCTCCAAACACATGATCCTAAGACTTCCTAACACTCCGGGCAGCAACTAGCAAGCCTAAATGGTGATCATAAGGCTTCCTACAGCTCCGGACAACAATTAGCAAGACTAAACGGTGATCCTAAGACCTACTATGGCTCCGGACAGCGACTAGTAAGCTTACACGGTGATCCTAAGACTTCCTATGGCTCCGGGCAGCAACTCACAAACCTACACGGTGATCCTAAGACCTCCTACAACTCCAGACAGGAGTTTCGAAGTTCCAAACAGCACGCTACAGCCCCCAACAACTCCAAACAGAAATTTCGAAGTTCCGAACAACACCCTACAACTCCAGACAGGAGTTTCGAAGTTCCAAACAGCACGCTACAGCCCCCAACAACTCCAAACAGAAATTTCGAAGTTCCAAACAACACCCTACAACTCTCCTACAGCTCTCCCAACACTTATACGGCAATGGACAACACTTTTTGGCACCTCTACAGCCTTCTGGCAGCACATCGCAGTCATACACAGCCCTTATGCAACACATTTCGGCGCATATGGAGCCCAAAACAGCATTTAGATGGTGCACAATTAATATCAAGGAGAACATAAAAGAACATTAGGAAGGTTCACATACATACTACTCACTTCCTATGGATTTACATACCTAAAATGATGGAATTTGCTATGTGATGCATGGGTGCTATGAAAGTAAAAAGTAATGTCTAGGTATTAGAAATGTGAACACATAAGAGTTGTGTGGTATGCGTGTAACCCTTCGTTAAAAATTGGGTATATAGCATTGTAGGTATAAGCCCGTCTCAATTTCCAACAGATCCTTGTAAATTTAAAGAGACTTTTCAATCAAGTTCTAGGTTTTCAAGCACAGATATCAGGTTGACATGCTCCAAATTAAAAAGTAAAAGGTTATCAAATTTGTAGTAGATCATGAAAATAAGTATTATGTTTTGGAACATGTAACCTTTGATCATATATGTTTAACTGCAACGGATTATCAGGAATCTTAAAAAATGCACTAAAAATAGGACAAACAACATCTTGCAAACTGAGAAAAGCTAAAGGCACTCCTTTGTTTCCCTGAAACTCATAAGCATCCAAAGAAAAGTTAGATTCAGATTGGGGAAAAATAAAAGTGCTCGCTGCATTTTGGCTTTACCATAAGCCCTAAAAAAAATCTTAAATGGCTGGCAATTGGTGTGAGGAAGAGGGGAGGAGAAGAATCGAACCAGAGAAAGAAGAGGTAGCGGGCGCTGGGTCTTGGTCTCGGGGAAGAGGAAGTCGAGCAGGAAAAAAGGGGCTTCGGTGTAGAGTGGCTGAGATGAGCGGGGCTTCGATCGCACGAGGGAAAAGGAATGGCTTATGTCAAGCGAGCGAAGCGAGCAAGGGCTTCGATCGAGGGAGGCGAGCGACGCGCAGGAACATCGATCGGGAGAGGGAGAGGGCTTCGATCGAGGGAGGCGAGCTTTCGGTTGTGTGTGAGAAGGAAATAGATGAGGCTCTCGGTGGCGGCATCGAGCGAGGAAAAATTATTCAGTCCGACGAGCGGTAGCCAATGAAAAAATGAAAAATTAACAAGTGTAATGGTGGGCCCTCATACCCGAACTCCGCCAAATAACCGGAAAAAGCGTATATTTGTGCTTAAGGAATCCCGCCAAATCTAGCATTTCGACATTTTCGATCCTGCCAAAGATTATTAGTGTCTTATGGATGTAGATTTTTTTTATTTTCTCATCTGTTAGTATTCGACTAGTAGGGCAGAGTTCTTATTCTGTGCCGAAACCACATTAAATGGATTTCTCATTCGACCAAGAAATGTTGATGAAATCTGGAATGATGGCGATCAGCTTGAATCATTAGCTGCGTCTGGAAGTATTCCTCAGGTAGAGTTCTTTCTTTGTTCTGTGTGCTGCTATTAATGGCTTTCAAATGATAGTATTGTTGGGCTCGGATGGTGTGATTACTATATTATTTGATTGCTGAGTTAATTTGTAAGTGTTATCATTGTGTTTAAATTGTCGTAATGGTATTATCTTTCTGGTATTATTGTGGTTGATATTGTTTTTTCTGATATCATTTGGGTCTTATTTAGGTTTTATCATGGGTTTATTATGGTATTATTATGATTGTATTATGGTAGTATTTATGAATTATAGGCTTTCAAGAGTGTGTGTGTTATTATGGTATTATTATTGTAGTATTATGGTTGTATTATATATCATGGTGTTATTTATTGTTGTATCTAATTAGTGTTTTTAACAGTGTTATGTTAAAGTGTTATTTTGGTGTTATCATTGTTTTATTATGCTAGTATTTTTGTATTTTTGTTTTTGAAGTATACTTTTGTGTTATTATGGTATTATTTATGTGGTATTATGATTGTATTATGTATTATGTATTATGTTGTTATTTATTTATCATTACGTACCAGCATGATTGTATTTACTAATTGGTTACGTTGAAGTGTTATTTTGTCAATCTAATGGTGGAATGTTTGAAAGTTGCAGCTCCCCGAGCCTTTAACTGTGTGCATTGATCCAAATGCGGATAGTTTGCTTCGCGCGGTGGTTCATAATGAGAAGGAAGCCTACGAAAATTATTGTGCATATGCACATCATATTGGATTCACTGTGCGAAAGGACCATGTTGGTTTTTGGCCTAATTCAAAAATGATTAAGACAAAGGATTTCATTTGTGGTAAGGCTGGTTTCAAGAAAGAATTGAATAACAATGTGGCGGTGAAGTACAGAAGAGGGGACACAAGGACTGGTTGTCCAGTCATGATCCGATATGTCGTCGATGTAGAAGGTAACTGGTCGGTTAAGAAATTTATAGAAACTCATAATCATCCTTTGGCGGCAGACGGTGACAAACATCTATTGCGTTTTAGCAGAAAAATGGGTGATGTCAGTGCACAAGTGTTCAGATCGATGACAAAATCAGGGATCAGAACAAGCGATGTCTTTAATTTTCTGGCTACATAATTTGGGGGTGTTAAAAATCTTGATTGCACGAAGAGGGATGTTTATAATTTCATACAAAGAGAGAGAAAGTGGTATAATTGAAAATGGGGACGCTAATTCTCTACTTAGATTGTTCACTGAGAGACAAGCAGAGGATACGATGTTTGCATGAGACATCCAAATTGATGAGTCTGATAGTTTATTGAATTTCTTTTGGAGTGATGGGATATCCAGACTTGATTATGATTGCTTTGGGGATGTCATAATATTTGACACAAGTTATAGATTAAATAAATGCATATTATGTAGTGCTCCTATTGTCGGTGTGAACCACCACTGGCAGAACGTTCTATTTTGAGTTGGTTTTTTGTCAGATGAAACAGTTGAATCATTCAAGTGGCTATTCAAATCATTTATTCGGATTATGGACAACAAGCACCCGATGACAATATTCACTGATCAGGATCAAGAAATAGCCAGAGCCATTGAAGAGTGTCTTCCGCACACAAGACATAAATTATGCCAATGACATATTTACAAGAAATTATCTTCAAAGCTACATTGTGGTGTAAGCACTAAGAAAGTCAATGAGCTTTTTTATAAATGCATGGCTAGGTGTAACTCTGAGGAGTTTGAAGAAATTTAGCATACAATAATTGTGTTAGGAAATCTATATGAGAATGCTTGGTTGATTAGCTTATACAATATCAGACATAAATGATCAACAGCTTTCAACAAGGAAATATTTGGGATGGGGATCCTTTCAACACAAAGGAGTGAGTCGACGAATAACATTTGTCATAATGCCTCTAAGCCAACAAGCACCCTCACTGAGAGTTTCTTGGGTCTTGAAAATGTCATGAAAGCTTGGAGAAGGAATGAGAGGGATGAAGATTTTCGATATGAACAGTCTGCAATTGTCCCCGCTGTAAAACGTAGTTTTGTGTTGAGGCAAGGAGCTTTAGTTTATACGAGAAAGCTATATTTAATGTTTGAAGCAGAGTTGTTACATGGTATGTGTGGTCTTGCTGTGGAGTGCTCAACCACTTCAAATTCAGAATTTTATGTTAGAAACTTAGATAATGAGCACACATTCAGACCGTGGATTGTTAAGGTCGATAAAAGTAATTCTGAAATTACATGCAGTTGTAAAAAATTTGAAATGATGGAGATATTATGTGCTCACACTCTAAGAGTGCTTAACCATGATAATATAACAAAGATCCCTGATAAATATATTTTACTGCGGTGATCGGTTCATGCAAAGAGGGATATATATAACAACTATGGTTATAAACATTTGAAAGATTCTCAAACTTCAGCAACTTGTTTGAGTGGTCTCATATATCGAACACACGTTCATAAATTTGCATACCGGATCAGCATATTAACTCAAGGTAATGAACTTGCTGAAAAAAACATGTTGGAAACATTAAGGAAACTAACACTCGAATCTGAAGCCATATTGAAAGGGAAAAACCCTCAAGAAATGCCAATGTCAAAGAAGAAAAAGACACTGAATAAACCACACAATTTGAATGACACAACGAAGATGCGGCCAAAATGCGTTTCTAATGCTAGATTAAAAGGCTTTTGGGAGAAGAATAACCGATCAAAAAGTAACATTGAAAAATAAACAAAGTGTTAGTTAGGTTATATTCTTCTATTGTTTTGGATGTACGCTGAATTACAGCTCACTAACATGACACATTATTTAACAGGAAAGGATAAAGAAGTTGTTTCAAGTCAATAAACATTTCATCCATCAAATCCAAGCCAACTTTCAATGTCGGATCAGTATAGTCAGGTACATAACTTAAAGTTCGAAACGTTTTATGCTGTGTGATCTAATTCTGAATCGACATATGTACTTATATTCATATGTGATTTCTTTAAATCAGCAGGAATTGCCTGCATCACTGCCCACAGCACATACACGAGCTTATTGATGGACCTAGATGATGATGTATGAAATACCAAGTAATTGAAACGATCTATTATTTGTAATTTTAGAATTAATGTATATGTTGCAGAGCATAATGTCGTTTGTGCTGAATAACACCCAAATATTCCCGAAGTAATACGATAATATATTTTCTGGCTTTTTCAAAGGATAAAAAAGTACTATGACTACTATGTAGCATCTACTACGAATAAGATCCGTGGGATTTAAAATATTTTGGGAATTTATCTTAATTTTATCTCTCGTTTGTGGTGAATAATACCAAAATATTCTCGAAGTACTACCGCAATACAACCAAAATATATACGCGCGCTGGCGGAGGAATATATCACGGTTTTATTGAAATATTCCTTTGTTGGATTCGCCAATCTGCGGTCGTATCAAGCTTGTGCCGAGGATAAATAAATAATACGACTACTACATAGCATCTACGAAAAATTAAATGGCATTTGAATAAGATCCGTGGGATTTAAAATATTTTGGGAATTTATCTTAATTTTATCTCTCGTTTACGCTGAATAATACCAAAATATTCCCCAAACACTACCGCAATACAACCAAAATATATACGCGCGCTGGCGGAGGAATATATCACGGTTTTATTGGAATATTCCTTTGTTGGATTCGTCAGTCCGCGGTCGTATCAAGCTTGTGTCGAGGATAAATAAATAACACGACTACAACATAGCATGTACGAATGATTAAATGACATTTGAATAAGATCCGTGGGATTTAAAATATTTTTAGAATTTACCTTAATTTTATCTCTCGTTTACGGTGAATAATACTAAAATATTCCCGAAGTACTACTGCAATACAACCAAAATATATATGTGTGCTGGCGGAGGAATATATCACGGTTTTATTGGAATATTCCTTTGTTGGATTCGCCAGTCCGCGGTCGTATCAAACTTGTGCCGAGGATAAATAAATAATACGACTACAACATAGCATGTACGAATGATTAAATGACATTTGAATAAGATTCGTGGTATTTAAAATATTTTTAGAATTTATCTTAATTTTATCTCTCATTTGCGGTGAATAATACCAAAATATTCCCGAAGTACTATCGCAATACAACCAAAATATATACGCGCGCTGGCGGAGGAATATATCACGGTTTTATTGGAATATTTCTTTGTTGGATTCGCCAGTCCGCGGTCGTATCAAGCTTGTGCCGAGGATAAATAAATAATATGACTACAACATAACATGTACGAATGATTAAATGACATTTGAATAAGATCCGTGGGATTTAAAATATTTTTAGAATTTATCTTAATTTTATCTCTCGTTTGCGGTGAATAATACCAAAATATTTCTGAAGTACTATCGCAATACAACCAAAATATATACGCGCGCTGGTGGGGAATATATCACGGTTTTATTGGAATATTCCTTTGTTGGATTCGCCAGTCCGCGGTCGTATCAAGTTTGTGCCGAGGATAAATAACTAATATGACTACAACATAACATGTACGAATGATTAAATGACATTTGAATAAGATCCGTGGGATTTAAAATATTTTTAGAATTTATCTTAATTTTATCTCTCGTTTGCGGTGAATAATACCAAAATATTCCCGAAGTACTACCGCAATACAACCAAAATATATACGCGCGCTGGCGGAGGAATATATCACGGTTTTATTGGATTCGCCAGTCCGCGGTTGTATCAAGCTTGTGCCGAGGATAAATAAATAATATGACTACTACATAGCATGTACGAATGATTAAATGGCATTTGAATAAGATCCGTGGGATTTAAAATATTTTTAGACTTTATCTTAATTTTATCTCTCGTTTGCGGTAAATAATACCAAAATATTCCCGAAGTACTACCGCAATACAACCAAAATATATACGCGCGCTGGCGGAGGAATATATCATGGTTTTATTGGAATATTCCTTTATTGGATTCGCCAGTCCGCGGTTGTATCTAGCTTGTGCCGAGGATAAATAAATAATACGACTACTACATAGCATCTACGAATGATTAAATTGCATTTGAATAAGATCCGTGAGATTTAAAATATTTTTAGAATTTATCTTAATTTTATCTCTCGTTTGCGATGAATAATATCAAAATATTCCCGAACAGCAATACAATCAAATATATACAAACAAAATATCTTGATTTGATTAGAGAGTTACATATACAACCAAAATATTGCAGTAAGATTAAAATGTTTTAGACAACAAAACTACAAAAATACTACAACAATTCCACAATAATACGACAATAATACTATAACAAAGAAATACAAAAATAGCATAACACAATAATACGACAATAATATTACAATAATACTGCAATAATAGTATAACGATTATTACAACTAATAAAACAGAAATACTACAATAAAACGACAATAATCCTACAACTATTATTGCAAGAATACTGTAACGATTATTGCAACTAATAAAACAGAAATATTACAATAAAGCGACAATAATACTACAACTATTATTGCAAGAATACTGTAACGATTATTGTAACAAATAAAAAAGAAATACTACAATAAAGTGACAATAATACTACAACTATTATTGCAAGAATACTGTAACGATTACTGCAACTAATAAAATAGAAATACTATAATAAAACGACAATAATACTACAACGATCATTGCAACAAATCATTCAGGAATACTACAATAAAACGACAATAATACTACAACGATCATTGCAACTAATCATTCAGGAATACTACAATAAAACGACAATAATACTACAATGATTGTTGCAACTACTCATTGACGAATACTAAAATAAAACGACAATAATCCGAGTATAATATAACGATTGAAATACAAGAATAACAATATTAACAAAGAAATGAGTCTACTGATCACGGTTTTGTACCCACAAACAAATATCTTGGGCAAGCTCTGCCCTAAATTTTGGCATTTCTGTCTGCCAACTCATATCCTCACTCCAATCATTTCTATAGATTTGAACTAATTTTTCCATAAATTTACAGACAAACATTCCACAATCAACACCTGTTGGTTTGTACGGGAACACCTCTAACCAGTGTAATTTTCCATTTCCCGGGTTTAGCCCTGAAAGAAGCTTCGACATCAAAAGCCAAAACGTGTGATCTACACAGTAAAATAGTGATCAGTGAATGTACTAAACTGATGAAAATTGCAGAAATAATATCTTTAACAATTGAGAGTAACTTACAACGTCGTTGCACACGGCTTTGTGCATCTAGTTGGGTAATGAGTCGTACATTTTCCACTTCGCCTCACCCAGATAAGCGACCAATAAAACCCAGTGTTGGTTATTCAGAACAGGAATCATAATGATATCAGCTTTCAAAACTGCTTCTTTGGTAATATGACCCAGAAATGATGTGGGGTTACCCATTTTATGATACGTTTGCATAATAAAACAAAGTGTTGACATATTCATATTGTTGTTGAAATTCTTAATATAATTAAATATGGGTGTTTAGATACTTAGATGCGGTCTTACCCAGTATAGTGGTGATACATAAAGGTAAGGCCTAAAAAAAAAGGGATTTGCATTCCTCTTATTGTTCAAAATCATCGCTTGAGCGTTGACATGGTCATTTGCAATCATGTTATTACACAATAACTCCATTATTGCCCGACGATCTATAAAAATGTCTTTCAAGTGCAATATAATATCACTCTTGCATAATAATACAAATTCCAAATATAATAAAGAAGTTGTCTTCATTCACTTAATCCCAAAAGAAGTTCATTATAAAAGACACAGATTCACTCACTCATTGATGTATTTCGCCATGACTTGATCGATCACCGTCTGTGTTTCAGCTGATACCATGGATCTGCCGAGATAGTCGTTCTGGGGGACAGCTGGAAGAGGTTACAAGAAAAAAAAATTATGTCACATCACCTGCTTATCTGAAATACACAAGTAATTTAGATGATATAAGACAATATATAAAAAAAAATTTCAAATAACACATTAACAACATCTGGTTGATCTCCTTGAGTTGTTAGTGCTAGGACAGGTGATCCTTCTACATCTTCATCTTTAACTCTATGTTGTCCCTCTACATTAAGGTTCGTATGTACACCAGGAAATAATTTATTTGAAGACCCATCTCTGCTACAGGGTCTATTATTGGTTCTTCAGTAATTTGTTGTTCTTCTACTATGGTGGTGGTATGTACAGCAGCATCTTCCTCGGGTATCATCGCCACATCGACTTCACCTGTTGTTTTTCGTCTCTTCAGTTCGAAGGCAGTGAAAGGTGAACTCACTGTCTTATTTCTTCTGCTCCGTCTACCCTTAACCCTCTGTATTAAGCTGGCAACAGACCGTTCAACTTTATCTCCTTCAATAGAGGTTCCTTCTTCGACAACAGACGACGGCTGGATTCCCTCTTCTCCAACAGAATCTGTATGCTGGGTAACATCAACAGAAGTTGAATGCTGGGTAACAAAATCATGAGGACTCCACCCATGTGGGAGGTTGGCTGGGGATCATCTACTCCGATCTCTTCGCCTTTATTAGTTGGAATATTTTCAAATTTATCAAACTTATGTTGCAGCACCGACATTTGCCCCTGCAAACTCGATACTCCAACAGTTATTGTATTCAAGTTTCCCTGAAATTCAGTGAACCATTTCTCTTGGCCATTAAGCAGCTCGACTATTGATTCCATGTTTTTATTTATTGTGGTATACAATGGCTCAGGAGCGATGTCCCCTGAATCAACTGGCCCCATATCAAATGATACAGGTGTCTCTGGTCTGCCTTGGACTTGCGTCACAGGAACTGGACCAGGTAATCCTTCATCTGGATTGGATAACAAATTGAGCTCATCCTCTTTCAGATCCAAAAATTTATCATGAACCTGCGAGTAATTTCAAAAAGAAACTCCTTGATCATTAATAGTTTCAAAACAACATAATAATTTAATTGAAAATTAAAGATATACGTAACTTGTTTGATCAGGAATCAACATCTTAAAAGCTATATCAAGTTGGGATGAGCTCAAGCTTACAGTTGTTGGCCACCTCAACATTCGAGGTCTAGCATCAGAATTCGCAGGAGTAATCAAAGAAGTGTGCTCATAAAACCAGAGCTGTGTGAAAAAGACATATTTAGCTTTGCACAAAGAAATAAATAGCATTTGACTTTAATACGATGTACTTACCGTTAGCCAAAAAAGAAAATCATTTATATATCCCAGAGGCCGGTTCCGCCTTCTTTTGATGGCAACCGCATTTATTTGCTCAATAAGATATTCACATAGCGCAGCGGGCCAATTAAATGAAGCAAACGTATCTACATTCTCTCTAAAGATGTGAAGTCCTTTGGATACATTGAAATTACTAGACGGAAAAATAAATTTGATAATAAATAGTTTATATACAATTGATTAAAAGGGGCAGAAGACTCCCCAGTTCCGAAGTTCAACAGATCAGCCTTCATTTGACGGGCATCAAAGCCACAGGATGAAACTTTCTTCCACTTTGGAACTTCTCCTCTATTTGGCATGTCAACCAAGAGGGCAACTTCGATTAATCCTCAGATCTTTCTCTCCCAGTCTGAAAATCATTTTTTCATGTATCCAACATTGTAATATTTGAAGTGTGACCACATTGTCTTGGGGATAAGGTGGAAGTGCAAAGAACTGATCAACATTCAAGGTTTTCAGCTCATTCCTCATCTCGTCAGATACAAGTCTGACCTTATCAAGTGCATCTCGAACTACAGATGGTCGACATCTAGAACTAATGGACCTTGGGTTCACAAACCTACATCAAACAAAATAGTACAAAAAATATAAGGGGTTATGTAGAAATGTTTTATTACGGGAATACAATTGTAGTATTTAAGCAATATTATGTGATCTCGCGTAGTATTATTTAGGTTATATTATAGTAATACTTACGTTGTATTCTAACATTGTAGTATTTCAGTTATATTATGGTTGTATTGCTGTTGTACTGTTGTTGTACTGTTGTTGTATTTTCGGTACTTAGGTTTAGTACTTAGGTTATATTATAGAAGTTTTTCCGTTGTATTCAGGTAATATTATCAAGGTTATATTCCGGTGTAGTATTAAGATTATATTCTGGTAGTTTTTTTCGTTGTATTCTGTTATTATTATAGTATCATCTCTGTAATACTCAGGTAATATTATTTAGGTTAATGTTATATTCTAGTGTTATTTGGGTTTAGTACTTGGGTTATATTATAAAAGTTTTTCAGTTGTATTCAGGTTTTATTATTATTAAGGTTATATTCTGGTGTAGAATTAAAGTAATATTCTGGTAATTTCTTCGTTGTATTCTGTTATTATTATAACATTATTTCTGTAATACTGAGGTAAGATTTAAGGTATTGTTAAATAGTGATTGGTTTTGTATTATAATTAAATAGCAAGTTTTATTGCGGTTTAATGTTGATTTTTAAAGGTAATATTGTGTGCACATGTGTAGAACTCAAAAACACCAAAATAAAAATTACCTGGATGAACCCTCTTAAATTTCCTTCTTTTTTCGCTCTTTCCCTTCCTTTTTCTTGCGTTTCTCGACCTGTATTGTCGATTCCTCTTCGGTTTCCATTATCAAGGGCTCTTCCGTCTCCATTCTCACTGGGCTCTCTTCGGTTTCCAACAGCAACTCTAAAAGCCTGAGTTTATCTGATTCAAAAACCCTAAAAGATAGAATGAAGATCGAATGAATGTGCTCCGTGCTCTCCTCGCTCGGGCGTCATTTGGTTTTTCGATGAAATAAACTTTCTTTCAGGCGCGCTGTCAACTTTTACTTGTTTCGGGCCAGATTCGGGCCAGGTCGAGCCGTAAGCATGCCTCGATCTAATTTTTTAAGTTGTGGAGCCCACTGTTCCAGGTGTCATCTTTCCATTGGACCCCGCACGCATAGTTGCGTGCGGTGTCCGCACAGAATAAGAACTCTCGAGCGAGGGGAGGAAGGCGATTGCGAATAAAGAGTGGGGAAGAATGAATTGGTATAGACGTGAATATCCGTTACAGGCATTAGACGAGAAATTCATTACCTTCCATGCAGGGAAATGCTTATTAGGTAAATGATAATTTCAAAGTTAATTTAATTAACATGAGATTAAATGGTAATTTGAATTTCAAATTTTAAATTTTGAAATTATGTGAGCTGGGGTGACTAGCCCGCATTCAGCCCAAATCGAACCCGAGTAGAACCTGGGTTGAGCCCAGGCTTGCGCCTCGCTAATAAAAAAAATGTGCATCAATTTTCGTGTTGATTTCTCACGCGTGCGGAACCATAGTGATATGAGTGTCCTTTCTAGCTAAAGTCGACGTCCCGGACGCATCCGTGTGGTCGTCCGGACAAGTTCGTCGACGGTCAGGTCAATTCAGGTCAACAATCTGTATGGTGCAGTGAGTGCGTAAAAATGTGGCGTTAGTGAGAATTCAAGTCGCGAGAGGTTTCCCTAGGGGTAGCTCCTATTAAAATAGGAACTCAACTCGAGTTTCATATGTCAGTTCTAACCAACTCAGCAAAATACCGAGGATTTGGGACCGCCCATGCGAGACTCGAAGGAGTGACGAGGTGGCTCGAATTTTTTAAATGATGTGGGTTACGTACTAGTCCTCTAGGAGAGTCAAACAAGAGAAGCCTATAGCTAGACCCTAGGCTCTAAGAAGAGAAGTGAAGACCTCACCCGAAAATGAGGTCAATAAGGTCTAGCAAAGAAACCAAACAACTGACTTTCTTGATACTTCTATTTTGTCTTTCTCAACATATTTTATCACCCCTCATTCACTCTGCACATCAGTTGCCATCATCACTCCTCCCATGCATGGAACATGTACGCACCCTTATAAACCTCTAAAATCGGATCATGCAATTGCAACTTCAGTTTCCTGAATCTGGGTGGCCAAAAATAATTACTACATTTACTGGATGGTCCCTTTCAACTGAAAAGGAAAACGGATGTTGATGGGTAGGAAGGTTTGGTATCGGGAGACATGCCATTGAAGATTTCAGTAGAAAAGCATACCTCCATCTTTCTAGAACAATAGAGAAATCTGCAAGTAAAAATAAGGGTGTAAATGAGTCGAGTTGAGCTAGAGTCACCCTAGGCTTGAGCTTGAGTTTGATTAATTAATCGAGTTCAAGCTCAAGTTTGAGTTTAATTCTATGACTTTGAGAAACCTCACGAGCCAAGCATATTTATATTGAAAGAGTGAATAATATTAATTTAAGCTATTGAAAGAGTGAATAATATTAATTTAAGCTAGTCCTAGAATAAAATGACAAAATTAGCAATTCCATAGGGAGGGGGGTGGGGAGGTGGGGTGGGGATTCATTTACATACATGCTACCAAATTCCTATTATGTATTAGTATTC
The DNA here is from genome assembly GCA_002079205.1 of Phalaenopsis hybrid cultivar. Taxonomy (NCBI): domain Eukaryota; kingdom Viridiplantae; phylum Streptophyta; class Magnoliopsida; order Asparagales; family Orchidaceae; genus Phalaenopsis; species Phalaenopsis hybrid cultivar. The sequence continues at coordinate 87,297 of JXCR01038601.1, read as the reverse complement.
TTTATACATGCATACCACCCAAATATTTCATATCACATAAAATATAGCTATCACATAAAATATAGCATTATTTTAAGTTTTAAAAGGTGAAATACACCTTTTGTTGCATAGGTTGGGTGACATAAATGTAAACATTGAAGTTCAGGTGTCTGATATGCAAATACACAAGAATTGACTAGTATACATGCAAATCTTCTTATTTTTTTTAAATTTCCATTCATACAGAAACGTAAAAAGAAATAATTAGATAATAAGAAAGGAAAGAAAAACAAAGAACATACCAATACAGAAACGTAAAAAGAAATAATTAGATAATCAGAAAGGAAAGAAAAACAAAAAACATACCAATACACCTTTCCTTACATTTCCAAGTGGCCCCTTGTACTTAGAATAAGCTGTGCACGTGATATTCAAAGAATCAGAGGGAATCCCAACACAAACCTGACTATATGCAGGGGTTCAAAGCAAAGATTTCTAGCGTTTGCAGTAAAAAAACATAAATCACAGCCCAATCAGGCCAACTATCTTCATAACAACCCACCGTTTAGTCAAACGAGAGAAGGCAATTAGAGTTTAGAACATCTACAAGAAACAAGCATGCAAGAAAAGGACTAAATCATGAACAGCAATATAAGAAATATATGATTAAAGTGACCACTTTTCTACAAGGAAGTGCTGCGAAGTAATTTAAAAATCTTATCCAAAAAGAAATAACTGAACAATTTAGCTAGAAAAAAAAAATTTTATCGTTATTTTGAGCCATTAAGTTTTTCATTCCCAGTTGGGAGGCGTAAGCACAGTTGAACGATATATCAATTGATTTCTAACAACTAAATTTACAGTACCAGGAGGAACAAATCAAGACACAAACTTTTCAGGACACTGAATTATGATAAGAAGAAAACACAAAAGATTGATTCTAAGATTTTGATTAGTTTGGGTATGCACAAAATGGACTAAGAGTCGGACTATTTTGTTGAGTCTTTGATGACTTAAGCTTGGTTCCTGAAATATTTCAACAATACCAGTATCTCTGTTTATTTCTTGGTAAAACTTTTTATTTCAATCACACAGAAATTAATTTTATGAAATCTATTTTATTTTTTCTTAAAGAGATGAATCAAAATGCATAGCAAGGAAACAATTGTAATAATATTGTTTGTATCCAGAATAAATAACGTTAGAATGCATGCACGCTAACTGAGTGTAGATCAAGCGGACAAATGAAATTGCAAAAGCTTAAACAGGTATAACCTAGCAATCTACATATTACATTACCGCCTTTCAATTAGTAAAGATAACTTCTGCTAAATAGTAATTAAACAGATGGAAGATTAGGAGCATNATTCTTGTGTTATTGTGTGTTATTCATGTGTTATTCATGTGTTATTGTGTTATTATAACACTAGAAATATTCTCAGGATACAATAACACATGAATAACACACACAATAACACATGAATAACACGGGGGGAATATTCCCCGTGTTACTGTGCCGTTTTTTTTTTCTGCGTCGCGCGGGATACGTGGCGTGATTTTATTGTAATAACACATGAATAACACGGGGAGGAATATTCCCCGTGTTACTGCGCCGTTTTTTTTCTGCGTCGCGCGGGATATCGTGGCGTAATTTCATTGGGTACGCACGTTCTTCTACGTGCGTAGTACTGATGTAATATTTTTTCATTTCAGAGGGCTTTCGTTTTGATGTTTGTTAAAAGTATAACATTTAATTGAAGAACTAATGAGTTCTTCTGCTTCATCGACTGAGTGGCTTGAGGTTCAATCCGATGGCAAGTAACATCGATTGGTATCCTTGATATTTCGGGGGCTGACCAGNGTTAAAAGTATAACATTTAATTGAAGAACTAATGAGTTCTTCTGCTTCATCGACTGAGTGGCTTGAGGTTCAGTCCGATGGCAAGTAACATCGATTGGTATCCTTGATATTTCGGGGGCTGACCATACGCAAAAACACATTGTGGCTCTCTTATGGTCATTATCAGCATATCTTTTGACCTTGCATTAAAATTTTCACTTATTAAAAAAGATTATTTGGTTTAGATTGAGCAGCTACTAGTCCATGCTTCCGACTGCCCGAATGTTGTAGGTTCGAGACTGCTCTTAGTTATCTCGAACCGTAATAACCTCTTCGTCGCCCGAAAACTTCACTGTTATGTGATATGAAGTGACTCGTATATACTTTCTCAAAATATAATAATAATAATAATAATTTATTTTTGAAAAAAATAAGAAAGATTTGAATGGTATAAATTAAAGAAGTAAACTTGATGTGTTAGATAAGCAATTACNACTGTTATGTGATATGAAGTGACTCGTATATACTTTCTCAAAATATAATAATAATAATAATAATTTATTTTTAAAAAAAATAAGGAAGATTTGAATGGTATAAATAAAAAAAAGTAAAGTTGATGTGTTAGATAAGCAATTAAATATATATTAATTGGTTGGTAAGTATGTAAATGTGCCACCCACCGAAAACAATAATAAACAATAAATGTAGGTTAACTTCTCAACCAAACAACGAGTGAAACTGAATTTCTTAATCATTTTCATCTCCCTTCTTCAATCACTTCAATCTAACAAATTTTAAATTTTATGGGTGCCAACTGCTTACTCCGGACCCGAACAGCCTACATGACTTTGAGAAGTTTTAAAACTATATTGCCAGACCTAAACCTTAGGGGAAAACTCATTAAATTCTCTATTTGCATCATAATTTTTCTTAGACTTGTGAACAAGGTATTCTGAAAAATGCTGAAATCTGAAATTCAACGTGCTCGATTTAACTAAAAGCTGACTTCGGGTCCGTTTGGAGCAGCTTGTGCGTTTCAACATAAACTGTTTATCCTGAAATGCGGCCCGCGAGCCGACTGCAAAGGCTAACTCGCGGTCTGCGTTTAGTGTAAAAATTCAAACGCAGTTTCGGATAAACTGACAAAACGTGTGAACCAAACGGTAGCCGCCCCGNCAACGTGCTCGATTTAACTAAAAGCTGACTTCGGGTCCGTTTGGAGCAGCTTGTGCGTTTCAACATAAACTGCTTATCCTGAAATGCGGCCGCAAGGGTTAACCCGCGGTCTGCGTTTAGTGTAAAAATCCAAACGCAGTTTCGGATAAACTGACAAAACGCGTGAATCAAATGGTAGCCGCCCCAAATGAACCCGAAGTTGACAAACAAACGTGTGATTTCATATATCATATAAATGATAATGTAAACATGCATGGTTGTCAAATGTTTGCGATGCGATTTTTGAATATTCTTAATTACTATGTATTTATTTAAATACTCTCAGCTATTTTAAGGTTATTATGCATTTTGAAGCTTTCATAATGCATATATTCAATAAATATATATTAAAAGTTAAAACAATTTAAAAATGCACTAGGGTACATAACCTAGACATGTTGCAGTTGGATATTTTGTTTGAACCTTTGAGATGTTCTCCAAGCTTCAGACTCTAGGAATCCAAAGTGAGTTTTTTATAACATTTTGATGCTACTAGTCATCNTTAAGGTTATTATGCATTTTGAAGCTTTCATAATGCATATATTCAATAAATATATATTAAAAGTTAAAACAAATTAAAAATGCACTAGGGTACATAACCTAGACATGTTGTAGTTGGATCTTTTTTTTGAACCTTTGAGATGTTCTCCAAGCTTCAGACTCTAGGAATCCAAAGTGAGTTTTTTATAGCATTTTGATGCTACTAGTCATTTTCATTGTTACTGTGACTTGATTAGCATGCAAATAAACTTGCCAAACTATCAAATTATATCTTATAAGGTTGCTGAATCAAATATTTACCCACGCAGTGTATATTCAACAATGTGATTATTAATCTTGCAAGTGTTTATAAAGAAAAGACGACAAGAGATTGTTTGTTTTGGGTTTAGAGTTTTGAGTTTTAGCAGCAAAAATAGGATTGAATTTTAATTGGTAATCATATCGACTGAATATCANTCAAATATTTACCCACGCAGTGTATATTCAACAATGTGATTATTAATCTTGCAAGTGTTTATAAAGAAAAGAAGGCAAGAGATTGTTTGTTTATGGTTTAGAGTTTTGAGTTTTAGCAGCAAAAATAGGGCTGAATTTTAATTGGTAATCGTATCGACTGAATATCGTTTGACTTTTCAGCTGATGTATTCTATTAAACATACTAGCTGAAATAATGGTTGGTTATCCCAAGCTAATAATGTTGTTTTTCCTTCAATCAGTAATAATATATTTGCTGAAAATCAATCGATATTCAGCAAAAAACTTGTACCAAAAAAAACAAAAAAAAACATAATAAGAGCCCTTGTCATGCAAATTTTACACAATTGCAATTGCAAAATGAAACAAATAACAACCATAGATATAACATCTCAAAATAGTGCAAAAGAACATAAAGATAATGACAATGAATGAAATCATAATAACATCATAATAAATCTAAACAAATTATCAACTCGACAGTAGCCGTAGAAAAAATAAAATAGTGCAAATAATATTATACACGCATAAAATTTAAAAACTATTTGTCATCCTCCTCTTCCTCGGCAAAGATCGCTTGCCACGGCTACGCACTTGGTGCTATAGCTACTCATTGAGCCACTTGATCCTAACATCTCTAGTTTTCACCATCTCATCCACAATGACTTCAGCATGGACTCCATTCCATATAGATCAACAGAGATGTTGGCTCGTAACTTCTTGGTCACTAGGGCCACATGCTTGATAACTTTATCATCAACTAATCACAACCTTCGATTAAAACAAAACGTTATGCCTCATAAACAAAATCTTATGCACCAAGGTCATAGACTATTCCATTTTTCCTCCCCCAACATCTTCTCTCCAATTCCAGAAGAATGAGTGGTCTTTCTAACCACTAGAGCTACTAACTCTTGTTGGGCTCTGACTCTAGGCAACCTTCAAACACACATACCCATTATATAGAAGATTGTAAAAGGGTATTTGGTATTGAAACATGATTGTAAATAAACTATAGAAGTTAAAATAAAATTATCCCATTTATGTGATGTGTAAGATCCTTCATTGACTCATCATTGATCCAGTTGATCAATGTTGATTTGTGTAGGCACACAACTCAGCTTTAGTGACCTCATGTCCAAGCGCCCACCTCTATTTAGCTATAAAAATGTTAGAAAATAATTAATTATATAATTCAATTTATCGTGTTCAATGTGTATTATCACTTTCCTCCCATACTTATATGTGCTACCAAGCTTTTAATGTACAAGGACTTACCCATTCTCCCACAATTTGAGGACATTCTCCCACAATTTGAGGACAGGTTGTGTCACACCATCTGCTTCTTAAGATGCGCAAGAAATAACATAATTAAAAATAGGAAACAACTAAAACAAAAGTAAGAAAATAAAAAAACTAAATACAAGAAATATCATAATAGATGGTGCAAGAAATAAGAATTTAAAAATCTAAGAAGTAAGAGAATAAATAACTTAAAACTAAAATTATGTAACAATTTTATTCCTTTTCATTGGATGAGTCAGTAGAGATTGAACTAGTTTTTTTTTTAATTATATCATTATTAACATCATCTAAGGTAATCTCTTGCTCAATAAATTTAAGTGAAATATTAAAATCTAATATTTCTTACTTCTGTTGCACAATATAGGCAATACTTTGTACCACAATAATCACTCTAGATTTAGTATTGATGACTATTGTTCGATCAACTTTGTCTCTTATTTTTTTATGGTGTCTAAGGTAATATCTCTGATTTATTGATGTGTTAGATAAAATAGATCAAATTTGGAATATATTTGATTCATTTTAACTTTGGTGATATCATATGACTTACATGTTTCTGTCCTTCAATTGGAAACAATATCAAACCAGTCATAGTTGACTAGAAATACATTACTCTCAATAGAGCCCAAATATTGAATTGCACTATTTCTTAATGCCATGGTAGTCTATCTCATTATCAAAACATGTATTCTTTAACTCAGATATCACAATTATTAATCTTATTTTCCTTTCAGAGTAGGACTTGATGAATTTTTTTTGTCATTTAGATAAAATATTGGCCACATATTCACGTTATAATTAGGACTCCAAGCATATTAATCACTGATTTGTTACTTCATGATTCCAGTNGATTTATTGATGTGTTAGATAAAATAGATCAAATTTGGAATATATTTGATTCATTTTAACTTTGGTGATATCGTATGACTTACATGTTTCTGTCCTTCAATTGGAAACGATATCAACCCAGTCATAGTTGACTAGAAATACATTACTCTCAATAGAGCCCAAATATTGAATTGCACTACTTCTTAAGGCCATGGTAGTCTATCTCATTGTCAAAACACGTATTTTTTTAACACAGATATCATAATTATTAATCTTATTTTTCTTTCAGAGTAGGACTTGATGAATTTTTTTTGTCATTTAAATCAAATATTGGCCACATATTCACGTTATAATTAGGACTCCAAGCATATTAATCGCTGATTTGTTACTTCATGATTCCAGTTATGACCCTATTAAGAATATCAACATACATATACAATTTGAGTGTTCAATTAATGTATTTGTATGTATCTATATATGTTTATACATATGTATATATGTATGCACCTAATTGATGGTCCATGTTGTACTCCTAAAAATTGTTTGCACAAACCTCGAGACAATCTAATGATCCCGATCTCAGAAAAAAAAACTACAAGTTTTCATGAATCCACATCCTTTCAACAATCTAGCAAGTAACATGAGGCCCTCTCAACAGCCATCACAAAGATCTCTAGAGATCAAGGAACAACAATCAAGCAAGCTGGCCGAACAGTCTAAAGTCGATTGGTTGCCTAACTCAAAACTGATCAGCGTCCTAGAGTGAAGGTTGACCAGTGTTCAGTAAAATAGTAGACCATAACCAACTAAGTTGGCCAACCCATAACCTGCTGATCAGAAGTTTTGGACACACAAAAATGTGTCAAAATCAATTATAAATACGAAAAAGGTGCCAAAAAGATAATAATAACATATAATGTCCATACAAGCATGTAATTTTGTATTTTTCCCCCTATCACCTATAAATAAGGGGATCATAGCATGTATTAAAGGCTTTTCACTCTTCTCACTAGACCCATCTTCTATAGGGAGAACTCTCTCATTCTCTCCTGTAACTGTCATTTGCAAGATATAAAATAGGTCACAGAGTATGGGGCCATAGCATGTATGCACTCTCTCCTTCTCTGTCTCTCTATCTCTCTCACATGGTTTTTACCTCTCTGATCGTTAGCCATGTCTCACAAGACAAATCTAGATTCAACACATCTTTCAAGAATGAAATGTATGAGAAAGATGAATAAATGTAAGTTTAATGTCAAAAATATTCTAATAATTAAAAACATACTAGAATGAAATTAAAAACTTTTTATTTGTTATGAAGTTTATATTGTGTATACAAAAAAAAATTTATGCATCAATCACAAAATAAATTTAACACTTTTCAAACTCATATTAGTAAAATAATTTGCATATGGATTTATTGACATAATTTTTTACTTAAAATTTAGTCACGTGTAGGGGTGTAATTGAGGCTAGTGTTGGCTCGTTAAAAAATATCACTGTTTGTGTTCGGTTTGTTTATATTTTGAACACAAAATGTGTGTTTGTGTTCGGCTTGTTTGCTTAGCTAATTAAACACAAGCTATTCAAGAATAAAGAGTCGTGTTGACAACCCTAATCACGCAGCCGTAGGATGTTAAGAGTTGGGGCAAAATTTAAATATTATTGTTTTTATTANCCCAGACCAGAGGGGACTTACAACTGACAAGCAGATGTCCGACCAACTGATCTAAGTACGCAGCGCGCGCGCACACACACACACACACAACATACATACATACATATTTCATGGATAGTATTTCGAGCCAAAATGAGCCGAACACGAACAAAGATTTGTTTATTCGTGTTCGGCTCGTTTATACATCGAGAACGAAAAAAGTGTTCGTGTTCGACTCGTTAACTCAACGAACAAATCAAACACGAGCTGTTCGCGAATAATNCCCAGACCAGAGGGGACTTACAACTGACAAGCAGATGTCCGACCAACTGATCTAAGTACGCAGCGCGCGCGCGCACACACACACACACACAACACATATACATACATATTTCATGGATTGTATTTCGAGCCAAAATGAGCCGAACACGAACAAAGATTTGTTTGTTCGTGTTCGGCTCGTTTATACATCGAGAATGAAAAAAGTGTTTGTGTTCGACTCGTTAACTCAACGAACAAATCAAACACGAGTTGTTCGCGAATAACGAGCCGTTTTTACAGCCCTAATCACTCTCTTCTATTGTCATCATAAAGAAACTCTTATATTAACATATTCTTCAATTTACTAAAAATCATTGCCATTCTTTCAACATATTTTTCAAGCTCTAGCCTTAATTTAATTAAATTAAATTTATACAAGATGCTAATGGTTTAAGAAATACCCTTATTTAATAGTAAATATAATCATTAATTTTAATCAATTTTAAAAATAATTCAGTCTATTTTTTTAATAAATAATAATTCAGTCCATGCTAATGGCCTAATTAAACTGCTCTATGAATTGATGGAACAATCAATATCAAATCTATGATTGCATCAGATTGCATGCTTGTTCCCAACTCTAGGATTATTCTATTTAGACGTGTTCATGTAGTCGTTTCCAGAGTCTCGAGTCAGGTTTACGAGTCAGGTTTTGGTTTGACTTGAAATTCAACTGAACTAAAAATGCTTGATACGAACCGCACCCAAATATTAAACGGATTAGAAAGTTTTTTTCCCAAAACCAACTCGTTAACATAATCTGTCCCGTATAACAGATTTTACATAAGAAATAAGAGCAATGCATCAAATTCTTACCAATTTTGAGTCAATTACGACTCATTTTCAAGTTTATAGGTCAATTTCTAGCTTATTTAGGTTTAACAAATTAGTATTGGNTATTTTTTTAATAAATAATAATTCAGTCCATGCTAATGGCCTAATTAAACTGCTCTATGAATTGATGGAACATTCAATATCAAATTTATGATTGCATCAGATTGCATGCTTGTTCCCAACTCTAGGATTATTTATTCTATTTAGACGTGTTCATGTAGTCGTTTCTGGAGTCTCGAGTCAGGTTTACGAGTCAGGTTTTGGTTTGACTTGAAATTCAACTGAAACAAAAATGCTTGATACGAACCGCACCCAAATATTAAACGGATTAGAAAGTTTTTTCCCAAAACCAACTCGTTAACATAATCTGTCCCGTATAACAGATTTTACATAAGAAATAAGAGCAATGCATCAAATTCTTACCAATTTAGAGTCAATTACAACTCATTTTCAAGTTTATAGGTCAATTTCTAGCTTATTTAGGTCTAACAAATTAGTATCGAGTCAATTTGGGTTGGCAGGTACCCAAAAATGAAAGAATTTAAGATGGTTAACCGCAACCTAACCCAAAAAATATTCAGGCCAACCCGTATCCAGAATTTTTTAGTAGAGTTCAGGCCAAATTAATGTGTTGGGTCAATTTTTAACACCGTTATTGTTTCTTATTAACAAGTGTGTAGTGATTCTTCAGCAGGTGTTTATATGGATCCTCGACTCGGCTTACTTGTAGATAGAAGCTCTCATACTTTTCATTAACATTCGACATACACTCTCTAGGTGCATATGAGAAGAAGAAAGTATGGTTAGATAACATTATTATAATTATCATAAACCCTAATCAAATTAAAATAAAAGCACTCAAAACGAATCAATAAACCTTTGAATAATCAAAGAACATCTATTTTAAGAAAATATGAAAGAGACATGAAATCTCAACAAGCTTCATAACTTTTCCTAGAGGCCTCTATTCATGAAATAAATCATCTTCTTATTTATGTGCATTAAATTCAGCATCTTATGTTATCTTACAATAAAAGATTTATAAGAATATGCTGATGATGACATGATTGGCCCATTTTGATCCAGCCATAATGGATTGGGAATGTCATAAGCATCAGCATCAGTGATTTTCATTTATATTGGCTGTATTGGATTTGTATGCAATGGATGATTTTTTCAGCTTCTTTGTCCTTCAATGGATGGAGATTATTTGCCACTAACATTGATCTCAATGGCCTATATCATTGTGCACGTAGAGTTTATTTGAATCTGAAATCTCTCAATTGCACAGCTTAAGTTATCATTTATTTTTAAGTTTATTTTTGCTTCTGTTTTTTTAACATATTTATTTGATGTTTTTTTTTTTGCATATTTTTTTATATTTTAAAATAAATTAATATGTTTCTTAAAAAAATTAAAAATAAGTTTTAATTAAATTTAGTATTTTTTTTAAAATAATTAATTATGTTTAAACTTATTAAATATGTTTTCTTTTAAATTAATATATAAATAAAATAAATATCGGTAGGCTTTGACAGTTGTCATATTATTAATACTTTGTTTTCTAGAGTGTGATAGTGGCGTTGGAAAAATTAATTAGTCGAGACATAGAAATTGTTTGATGGGCTTCACTTGAAAAGTAAGGGTTTGTTTGGGGTGGCTGCTGTTTTTCCAAGAAACAGCTGTAAAGCTGATTCCTGTAGATGCGGCTTATCAATAGCTGTCAGAAAGCAGTTGATGAAAATGTTTGAGTCTGTTTGGGAGATACGTCGTGTTGTTGTTGTTTCTGATGAGGAAGTATGTTTTGTCCTTATATATGTAATATATTAGAATATGTGTAGTTTTCTTAATAATTACAATTAAATAATAGAAAGAAGTCCTACTACCAAACAAACATCAGTGCACTGCAAAATATTCTAATACATAAAAAATTGATCGGTTATTTGAAGCATATAACTATAATAATGAGGACAACCACAGTAATCAACAAACCTAGAATGGTGTTCGTATTCAAGTCCTGATGAACAAATTTTTGGGACAATATCTTCTCCATGCTAGCATCTCTCATCACTTGATCACGGTCTGGAGGGATCTCATCAGCGTCACCAACCCAAAGGAAAAAGTTGGAATCTTCAGGAGTCCTGTTTCTGGGACAAGAGTAAAATATTCTCTCGTAATGGTCTTTCCTTCTTGATTGGTACTGAACACATCTATCACCACAATGACAAAACAAAACTTTCAAAGTACTTAATGTTGTTGAACTCATATTTTTTGTTTTAGAAATACACTATAGCTTCAATTAAACAAAAATAAGTAGATATAACCTTCAAGAAATATATTAAAAAAATTAAACAATCTTAGAATTAAAATTAAAAGGTTCTTAAAACACATAAAGAAAGCTAAAATGCAAATTGCTAAAAATATTTTTAAAATATACATCCAGAGAAACAAATTAGAGCTGAAATATGAATCATCAACAATAACTAAGTAGATGATGCTACATATATACGGTTGTTGTGTTTACCAAAGCATCAATAATCTCTTCTCTTAAGTGCATCATCTCCTAGACGTCTTCTCCCTCAAAAGCGTTGTACTCCTTACTAAAGTCCTCTTCAAGCGCTAAATGTTTGACCCGATGTTGGTTAGCTTCATTAGGCATGAAGGTAGGATCTTCATATAAGACCCTGAAATCAATATAATCTCGGGATAGATCATCTGTATAAAATTATGAAGTGTTTTTGTTGCAACAACTATCTTCACCTGTTTTTTGGAAGAATGCGTAGGCATATCTCGGAGTATGACCAGCTTCTTCTTCCATAACAGAATGCTTTCTTGAGAACACTTCATAATGATGAATGTTTTTTGCTGAAGAGTTCATTCATCTCTTTAATCACTTCGCTGCTACGCTCAAAATCAGGAAGGTGATACCTCGTGTTGAGAAATAACTTCAAAAAATCTTGTTGCAATGAATATTTCAAATCGACTAGGTAATATTTTCCTTGATAATGACAATATTAGTGATGATAATATTTTAGTGATGGTACACAAATTTTAGTCATCACTAAAATATTATCATCACTAGAATATTTCTAAATCGACAAGGTAATATTTTTCTAAATAATGATAAATATTAGCGGATATCCCAAATCGGCTGAGTAAAATTTTCCTTAAGGAGGCATCAGAAATTTGTATTCACCCCACCGAATTGTAAATTTAAAAATTTTACTATCGTGTGCACTCCTTTGATTTTCTTTTCATTTGGTGGGTCCTATATCTGAAAGAAGTATGTTTGACATATTTAAAAAGTATAGGTTATGATTAAATAGCAGGTAAGTGCTTGAATGACACATAATGAAAGTAGTACAATTTCGTAAATCTATAAATATTGAAATGCCACAAATAGTTGAAACAAGACATAGTTCATGTAAAGGCTCTTTACGAGGTCTAATTATTAGGTACGGAGGCACGCGCCCTCCGATCACAGCCACACATCGCGGCTGTATGACAGTGGGACCACTGTCATACAGCCGCGATGTGCGGCTGTGATCCGAGGGCGCGCGCAGCTCTGCGTGCGCTCTCCGCACGCAATAATCGCTCCTTTACGAGGGGGTGATGAAACAAAGAAAATGAAGGAATACAGAAGAAGAAATGAACAACAATGGAAGAGGAAAACGATGAATTGGGAAAGGGAAAGGAAACGAATAACTGAAAAGAGGAAACGAGAGGTCATAAGTTTAGGAGGTGATGTCGCCTATATGAATTGGCTTACTTGTGGGTTTATCAACGTGTGAAGAGGACGATGAGAGGGTAGGGCAGAGGCGGCGTCGTTGTCAAGCGAAGGAGGCAGCGTTGGTACCGTGCAAAGAAGAGGAAGCAGGAGGAAAAAGGTTTGTGCGTGGGAGCCAAAGTCGAGTCAAGGAAGAAGGAACGACGGAGGAGAGTCATGCCCTAGCTTACAGCGAAGAGGAAGTGGGAAGGAAGGAGTTCTATAAAGGACGGTTCTTGCGAGAGGGTGTCGAAGCCGCTTGTGNTTAAACTTATTAAATATGTTTTCTTTTAAATTAATATATAAATAAAATAAATATCGGTAGGCTTTGACAGTTTTCATATTATTAATACTTTGTTTTCTAGAGTGTGAGAGTAGCGCAAGAAAAAATAATTAGCCACGACATAGAAATTGCTTGAGTGACTGCAGTTTTTCTAAGAAACAATTGTAAAGCTGATTGTTGTAGATGCAGCTTATCAGCAGATGTCAGAAAACTGTTGATGAAAAAACATGAGTCTGTTTGGGAGATAAGTCGTGTTGCTGTTGTTTCTGATGAGGAAGTCTGTTTTGCCCTTATATATGTAATATATTAGAATATGTGTAGTTTTCGTAACAATTACAACTAAATAACAGAAAGACGTCTTACTACCACACAAACATCAATGCAGTGCAAAATACTCTAATACATAAAAAATTGATCTGTTATTTGAAACATATAAATATAATAATGAGGACATCCACAGTAAGCAGCAAGCCTAGAATGGTGTTCATGTTCAAGTCCTGATGAACAAGTCTTTGGGACAACCTCCTCTCCATGCTAGCATCTCCCATCACTTGATCACGGTCTGGAGGGAACTCATTAGTGTCATCAACCCAACGGAAAAAGTTGCAATCTTCACGAGTCATGTTTCTAGGACAAGAGTAAAATATTCTCTCGTAGTGGTCTTCTCTTCCTGATTAGTACTGAACACATCTATCACCACAATTGCAGAACATAACTTTCAAAGTACTTGATGTTGTTGAACTCATATTTTCAGTTTTTATAATACACTATAGTTTCAATTAACCAAAAATAAGTAGATATAACCTTCAAGAAACATATAAAAAAATTAAACAATCTTAGAATTAAAAATAAAACGTTATTAGAACACATAAAGAAAGCTAAAATGCAAATTATTACAAATATTTTTAAAATATACATCCAGAGAACCAAAGTAGAGTTGAAATATGAATCATCAACAATAAATAAGTAGATGATGTTACATAAATTTACCAAAGCATCAATAATCTTTTCTCTAAGTGTATCATCTCCTAGACGTCTTCTCCCTCAGAAGCGTTGTACTCCTTCTTACTATAGTCCTCTTCAAGCGCTAAATGTTCGATTCGATGTTGGTTAGCTTCATCAGGCATGCAAGTAGGATCTTCAAAAAAGACCCTAAAATCAATATAATCTCGAGATAGATCCTCTGTATAAAATTATGAAATGTTTTTATTGCAACAACTATCTTCACCTGTTTTTTGAAAGAATGCGTAGGCATATCTTGGAGTATGACCCACTCTTTCCATAATCGAATGCTTTCTTGAGAACACTTCGTAATGATGAATGTCTTTTGATGAAGAGTTCATTCATCTCTTCAATCACTTGGCTGATATGCTCAATATCAGGAAGGTGATACCTTGTGTTGAGAAATAACTTCAAAAAATGTTGTTGCAATGAATACTCCGAATCGACAAGGTAATATTTTCCTGGATAATGACAACATTAGTGATGGTAAGACAAATTTTAGTCATCACTAAAATATTACCATCACTAGAATATTTCCAAATCGACAAGATAATATTTTCCTAAATAATGACAAATATTAGCGGATATCCCAAATCGACCGAGTAATATTTTCCTCAAGGAGGCATCAAAAATTTGAATTCACCCCACCGAATTGTAAATTTAAAAATTGTACTATCGTGTACACTCCCTCTTTAATGTTCTTTTCATTTGGTGGGCCTTATATCTGAAAGAAGTATGTTTGACATATTTAAAAAGTATAGGTTATGATTAAATAGCCGGTAAGTGCTTAAATGACACAATGAAAGCAGTACAATTTGGTAAATCTATAAATTTTGACATGCCACAAATTGTTGAAACAAGACAAGAGTTCATGTAAAGGCTCTTTACGAGGGGGAAGATGAAACAAAGAAAATGATGGAACAGAGAAGAAGAAATGAATAACAATGGAAGAGAAAAACGATGAATCGGGAAAGAGAGAGGAAACGAAGATCTGAAAAAGAGGAAACGAGAGGTTATAAGTTTAGGAGGTGATGTCGCCTATATGAATCGGCCTACTTGTGGGTTCATCGACGTGCGAAGAGGACGATGGGAGGGTAGGGCAGAGGCGGCGTCGTTGCCAAGTGAAGGAGGCAGCGTTGGTACCGTGCAAAGAAGAGGAAGCAGGAGGAAGAAGGTTCGTGCGTGGGAGCCGAAGTCGAGTCAAGGAAGAAGGAACGACGGAGGAGACTCATGCCCTAGCTTACAGCGAAGAGGAAGAGGGAAGGAAGGAGTTTTATAGAGGACGGTTCTTGCGAGAGGGAGTCGAAGCCGCTTGTGATTGAGCCAAAGAAGAAGAAAGGAAGGGGCAAANTATATATATATATATATATATATATATATATAACAAGTCCACCAAAAATTCTTAAGAACATAGAAAAATAGTGCTCATATTTCTATCTTTCCATAAAATCTCCTGAATTATCGGAGGAAAATAGATGCTGCTAAGTTATCTATCATGTAAAATTCAAGTTTGCATCAAAATATACACATTTCTATTGAAATAAATATTTCAAATAAAAAAAATCCGCCGGTTCTCAAATTCTCCCCTCCCCCTTAGTTAAATGTTTATCTAGACCAAAGAAGAGGTCCAAAATAAATTTCTAAAGAAATAGAAGAACAGTGCACATAATCAAACACATAAGCCAAACAAGACAATAAAGCATAGAGAAATCAAAAAAGAAAAAAAGCCATAAAAGAAAAACCTTCAACGGAGGGAGGAAGCTAGTCGACGGCACCGATAGTAGAGGGAGGCGAGCATAACCATGTTTTAGCCCTAAAGACACATGTGACAACTGAGAGGAGGGAGCGAGGGGTATTTGCAGGGACATAGGCCAGTTATTCCACAAATTGAAGTGGATCAGCAATGTCAAAAATCACTCGCAACGGAGCTCCCACTGTGGAACGCAAAGGCCCCCGTACGTTTCGGCTTTTGCCGATCCGCGACCCGCCTTCTGCAAAACACGCGTGAAAATTGGGCTCCCAAATCGATCGTTCGCCGTTCCGAAAACGAGAAGCTGAAACTGGCTCCCAAACACAACCTAAGTTGACAGAACAGGGTCCTCTGCTATCTAAAATGATAAAAAAAAATTATCATTCTTATGAAATAACTTCAAAGATATCCGGGAGACGTTGCTTTATCAAACTTTTAACAAGTGATGGCATTCAGTGCACATATTGGAACTTCAACATCTTCTTCAGCGAAACCATAATAATTGTTGTTGAAAGCCAATAACGTTGGAAACTTTAAATATCTGAATTTTGGGGGATGTTATATTTATAGGTTATTGGAATTTGAACAAATTGAAAATTAGTGGTTGTTTTTTTTTTTTTTTTTGTTAGGATTTTTCATATTTAGATGAAAATATCAAAAATACAGATTAGATGATGTTAATTTTATAAATAGTTAAAATTTGAATGTTATGCATGCAATTCGGGCTGTAAAAATAAAGCTCTTAAGTAGCTCGCGATCAAATCGTTCTTGAAACAAGAAAATCAAACATGAACAAATTTTTTGAGCACGCGTTATAAACGAGTCGAACACAAATAACCCGGTGTTTGATCATANTTCAAAAAATGTCATGGGAATCACCGTGAAATGGTGAAAATGGAAAATGCAATTTCCTTAAAAACAAGCAAAGTTCAAACTAAGAATATGCAAATAAGAAATAAAATGATGCATTATCTTTATCCACTAAAATAGAAATAGGATAAAGCTAGCTAATAATAACTATAAATGGCCAAACAATAAGAACTTCTAAAGATTCAGCTGACGGAACGAAAATACAGAAGAATAGAATTACCAACCTAGATGGGCATGTAAGTGACATTCTGGTCCTACCGACATTCCCTGGTACAGGACCCATGTCAACCACCTCACCTCTCCTATGCGAAAGGGCTTCCATGACAAGGCCAACATGCTCTTCATTCACCTGAAATGACAATTCAGTCAATTTAAAAAACAAAAAAATAAAAGAAATTTTCTAACGAAGTGAAGTGTCAAAATAGTCCCCTGACTGTTGACATAGGATTATTTTAGTACCAGACTGTATAAAAGTGTCAAATTAGTTTCCATACTCTTTAAATTGATGTTGAAATAATCCTTTGTGGGGACTATTCATCCTATATTAAAAAAAGCCCGGGAACTAAATTGTAACTTTAATAGAACCTGGGACTAAATGACCCCTTGCAAAGAGACAAGGGACTATTTTGACATTTTTCTCCTTTCTAATGTATAGACAAGATGAAATCTTCTTATACCTCAATTGTCACTTCCTCTATAGGCTCAAGCTTTTCACCATTCTCAGTTTTATACCTGGATCCAAAAGAGAAAGCATTCATGTCAAACACTCAAACAAGACGAGCACTTATCTAAAAAGTCCAAATTTTCAAAATTTTAGAATTCACTTAATTTTTCTAGTTAAATACTAGAAAGTTTAGGCCTTATAATGAAAAATAGGAGAAGCAGCAATGAAAGATAAGGTTGTGCAAAACAAGTTATGTAGCTTGGGCATGAACAACTAAGAATATAAAACAACAAGGGGGACATTGAATTAATACCAGAGGAATAGAAAGGACAGAAATAGAGTAAATGTACGCTCAAAGAAAATGTACAAAAAGGCTTGTAAATGATGCCACATTAAGCACTCATCAAAGCTGAATTGCCACATTAAGCACTCATCAAGGAAGAATGAAGAGGGATACATAAAGTTTACCACAAATAATTAAGATGAGAGCAATAATTATAATATTGAATATTAAAGGGACTATACAAATATACTGATAGAAGGTCGATGCAAAAATCATATAACAGCAAGGAAATTAAAGCAATTAAGTTCCTAAATGTAACCACATAGAGATCAGCCAAAACAAATTACAATGTGTAGTGGCACGGTTTCTATGAGTTTCTAAATGCAAAAAAATAGCTTTTACAAAGTGTAGTAGCACCGTTTTTCAATAGGATGAAGCTATGTGAATAACGGCAGTAAACCAATGCTTTTCATTATGAAAAAAGTATCAAGACAATGATATTAACTTTTGGGTCTATCTATTGGGTGATGCATAAATTTAGGTAAAATCAGTCAGCTAAAGACACAGAAACTATAAAGTTCAATTGGAAAAAAAGATTTTCTTATGAATTATACATGCATGATCACTCAAAAAAATTCACCTCACTTGGAGACTCCTTGATTGTGATGAGAAACAGAAGGGTAGTTTTTCTTCATGTAAATAGGTTTAATTTTTTACCAAATTTTCATTGATCCAAGCCCAAGATTTTTTTAAATCTGGGGTTGAGACTTGCTATGAGTGCAAGAACTTATTAATTATTCTCCCACTTGATTAAGGAGGTTGCTTAAACTCAACTTTATACTTGGATGTGAATTTTTGTAAATAGTGAATTGTCATGTGAAAGGAAACAAGAACCTATAATCCCATTATCTCAGGTAAACCAATGGATCTAGTCCAAAAGCAATTACGTTTTTGAGCAGTAATTTTCTGAGAGCCTGATTAGCAATTGTGGGTTGCCTTACTTAAGTGTACCAATCAAATCGGGGCGAAAATATGAAATTAACAATGCATCAAAGACTTTCTTTTGAAAATGATGTCTGCTCAATTATTGGCAAAATGTTGGTGATACCAATTTCATTGAAAAGTTCAAAAATACAAGGCACGGTTTTGTAATTAAGAGCCAAATATGACCAACAAAAGGTCAGCAACATTGAATAACCATTAGTTACAATGAGTTTCAAATTCACTTGAAAAATTTTATCCAAAATACACAAGGATTGACAGGTGGATTTGATTTAGGTAGATAAGCTTATTATCTCGGAGTTGGACAAAGATTAATAAGGGATGGAGCTTTATATCCTTTGCAGGCTCAAATTTTGATTTAATTGATGTGTTGGCTGTGTGTCAACTGAAATTAATTAGGATCAGACCAACATGTATAAGAAGGCACATAAAAGAGACTTACAGCCTAAAAGACAACAAAAACATGGTTATGGGTCTCACAACTTTACCCAATTGGTAAGGAAACCTAAATGGTTTAGTTTGATGAACTTTTAGCTTTAAGCCAGACCGGTTAAACAAGATTAGAATTACATCTATTGAAAAGTCATAGTTTTATATTTGATAGGTGACGTTGAAGCTTCCCGCAGAAAATCCAGCAGCGTTCTCAGCTACAATACTGGGACAAATCTGTGATACCTGATACAGTACCACGAAATGTAGAGAGAGACCGTGGGCCTCGTACAGACAACCTGGGAACTCATAAAATTTGGGCTCATGACATGCATTAAACTCAAAAATGTACTTTACTTGCCGAAACATACCATAGAAGGGCTTTTCGGCATAAATTTGTTTTTTCAAAAATACCAATTTTCTTCCCAACTCTTTCTAACACCTTAATCTTCAACTTCCCCTCGTTGATTGCGTGCTAAAACCCATATGAAAGCTTTCAACTTAATTTGGATGCTTCCGATACAATTTTGGCGCCTCCAACGGCTACCAAAATGATAAAAACACAAAAACAAGGCAAATATATAAACGGAAGGGTGGGGTAGGAAATGAAAGCCTCAAATGACATGAAAGAGGTGTTCGTACCCTTTGAATTTGCCTCAGAATCCTGAATCGTGAGCTGCGGTTTTCGACTGCCGCACCCCAGCATGAGACTACAACTCTGCTACAACGCAGATCGCATAGGAGACCATGAGATCACCTACAGACAAGCGAGGAAGCTATCGCACGAGGGAACCGAATCAGGGAGCAGAAATTCGGGAGAGAGGGAAAGAAATCAAAAAACTATAGGCCCTAATTGACCGAAAACAACAACTAAAAGGATTGAAGGTTAGTTGAGAACAATAATTGTGTAATTAGGAATATAACTAAGGATTATTTAGGTTAAAAAAACATATAACTTTTGAATTTCATATCTCTCAATCCGTTAACAATTCATGCATAGTGCTTTATATGAAATTGATCGATTTCATGTTTAGCATTTAATAAAATTATTTTGATCGAATTCTGAAGATGAAAAAGTTAAAATAGTTTTCAAATGTGTTAAACTTTACCTAGTTTCTTGAAATTTTGGGCGTTACAGCTCTCCCATCCTTACAAAAATTTTATCCTCGAAATTTCTGATTTTACTGGAATAAGAAGAGATATTTTTGTAGCGTGACTTCTTTTTCCCAAGTGGCTTTCTTTTCAGCTCTGTGCTTTCACTTTATCTTCACAAAAGGAATCTGTTAGTTCATGAGCTTCTTAATATCAGTTGCTAAAATCTTTTCAGGCTCTTCAATATATGTTAGATTTTTATGTACTTCAAGACCTATGAAATTCTCTGCTCTGAATTTGAAAATCATGTTCTTCGCATTAAAATATGAAACACACCATGAATATCTGACTTCCGCGGGTAACACTAATCTGTAGGCAACTAGAATGACCTTTTCTATAATTTCAAAAGGACCACTATACTTGAGACTCAGCTTTCTTACTTAACCAAATCTAGTTGTACCTTTCGTTGCCCCGACTTTTAAAAATATGAAATCTCCAACTTCAAATTCGACTGCTTTGTGCTTTGGGATTAGTATTTATGCTATCGATCATCAACATCTTTCAATCTATCGCTAATTAAGCTGATTTTCAATGTGGTATTATCAACAAGCTCGAGACCTAACATTTGACGTTCACCAACTTCAGCCAAATTGAGTGGAGTACTGCAATTTCCGTCATACAGTGTTTCATAAGGAGCCAATTTGATACTAGAGTGATAGCTATTGTTGTAAACAAACTCGATCATTAGGATGTGATAACTGCCTCCAAAGTCAAGAACACAAAGCCTTAACAGGTCTTCTAATACTTGAATTGTACTATGATTTTCTGCCAATTTATGGATGTAAACAGTGATGAAATGTAACTACGTACCCATACGTTGTTAAATGTCTTACCACAACTTGGACGTGAATATTTCGTCTTTGTCAGAAACTATAACTTTTGAAATACTGTGAAATCTAATAATTTCTTTTACATACAATTTGAGCAGCTTATCCAATGAATTTGTTTTTCTGATAAGCAAAAAGTGAGCTGACTTGGTTAATATGTCAATAATGACCCAAATACTATTATGATCGTCTTGAACAAAGAAATCCAATAATAAAAGTCACAACAAAATATTCACATTTTCATTCAAGCATCGGAAAAGATTGTAGCAGTCTGTTGGGTCTCTGATACTCGGCCTTTACAATCCAACATGTTTGACATTAAGATTCATATTCAACATCCTTCTTCATACCTGACCATCAAAATGTCAATTAAAATTTGACACATTTTTTTTTTAAACGATCAATCAAGAGCTCAAAATTTGAAGAAAACCAAATTTGACACGTTTTTTTCCCCAATCGTCGATGAGGTAGTCTGAACGACCTCGAATGACGAAACAGATTGTGTAGTGGCGTTCAGAACGTAGATTTTACCTAAGAAGGACGTCCACTTTGTTGTAGTTTCATGCGCGAGAAAATAGCACGCAAATTGAGGGATGTTCAATATTAATTAAAAAATAATAATTCTTTTCACTTAAATCCCTAACCCCTAAATTCAGGCACGGCCTCTCGCCACCTCTCTTTCTCTCGTTCGCGACCCATACGCAACTCGCCCTACTTCCCAAGCGAAGCCCTGGCCGAACCTGATCCCCTTCTTCTCCCGAGAGCTGTTGCGCCCGAACCCTAGGGTGGAATTCATCCCATCCAGCGCTTCTTCGACTCGAGGTCCCTTCCTCTCTGCTGCTCTGCCTAAAAGCTCCTCACTGTCGCCACGCCTTTGTCTTCACCTGCTCCCTGCCGCGCTCCAGCTTTCTACCCGCCACGCTCCTCTGTGCCTCATGTCGCTTCTCACCAGTCGCCTTCAAGTTTCGGTTCACCCCGAGGTGAGTTCAGGTACTTTTCCTCCTCCCTCTTCTACTATAAAAACCCCACTTGGGGAAGGGTTTAGGGGTTGGTCGAAATTCAAAGGAAGGGGGGGAGTACTGCCATTTTCTTTTCTGGATTCCCTGGTTGTTTTCCCTTGAGTGGTTTGGTGTTCTTGGGGTGCTGTTCTTTTCTTGTTCTTCTCTTGAAAAAAAAATCAAGCAAGGTATCCCTTCCTCCCTTAGCTATTCATTACCGTTGGTTGTTTGCTTGGTTGCTTGTTCTAGCTTCAATGTTTCTCTGGATAAAATAAAAAAGGAGAGGAAAAAGAAAAAAAAAAAAGAGAGGAGGAAGAATGGTCTATACTTTTATTTCTTTAGTCCTTCTTATGGTGGCATGATTGTTTGTTTTGCATGAAAGTTTAGTCTCTCAAGCATAAATGTTGAATTTGTTTAGCATGTTGTTCATTTTTTTTAGATGGTTTGGAAGGTTTCGCATGCTCTATTAAAAGATGTTTGGAAAATGATTTGACACTACGTTGGTAGTGAGGGTTTTGAAGCTTTGAAAGTTTCTTTTCTTTTTTTTTAAATAAAAATAAAAATAAAAAACACATTTTTGCCTTTATTTTGAGAATGTTTGGAAGGTTTGAAGGTTTCATTTAAAGAGGTGATGGAGCTTGATGTTGTGGCATTTTTGGAGTGTGAAACTTACAATTTTATATGACAAAAGAGATGCCTTAAGCTTGTGGGTTCATCATTTTGAGAGGGGTCGTCCATGATTTTGAGAAAGGATAATGTTGGTTTCTAGAGCCTATTCTCTTTATTTATTATTCTTTTTTTTTAGACTTGGATATGTGCGGCTCCTTTGCCTCTTTGAGGTAGGTTTAAACTAAAACGTCCTTTTGTCTCCAATGTGCGCTACTTTCCTTGGAAAAGGGGTGATGCTTTAAGACTCATTTTGAGCACCACATACATGTTAATTCATGTTAGTTCAAGGTATTTGAGGTATTGTTTTGGATGATGCCTACATGGGTCCGAGGTATAAGATGCGTCTAACTTGTTTCACTTTGACAGGTTATAACTGTAAATTAGTTTCTCTTAGGATGTGAAGGATTCTTGGAACTTCACTGGTATGGTTTGCATATCCAACAATTAATTTGGATTTTTTAACAATTGTGCTACCCATCCATGCATGAAAAAGCTATATTTTCGCTCATCTTGCAAGTAAAATGATGGTATTTTTGGCTCAGACATGAGAACTTGTTGATTTTTTTTTTAATATGCACATGAGAATTTTGTTTTGAAGATTGGATATCAAGTTTGTAAACATAAGGGAATTCTTTTGTTATATGCTTTGTGTTGTTGGAAATCTTGTAGCTTGCCGATTTGAGAATTTTCGTTGCATATTATACATTGAAATAGTGAAATTTGCGTGTTAGATATGCAAAGACATGGAAACATTTCTATGTGAATTCATTTAAAGTCCCCTTTCACCACCATTGTAAGATCAATTATCGAGTCCATCGACTTCTTTCCCCTTTGGATACATATGAAGTAAAACAATGCAAATACAAAAAAAAAGTCGGCATTTACATGCACACTTTTTAAATTCTATTTATTTGCATGTCTAATACTTGAAGCTCAAATTTCATATTAAACCTTGGGATGACTTGTGTTCCAAATTGCTTAAACATTATTCTTACCCTTCCATCTTGTGGATATTTATATATATGCTACACAATTCTTTTGTATTTCCATGTCTAACGCAAATTTCTTTTTATAAATATGCACCATTTCAGTTTAAACAAAGGTTGGCCTTTGATACATGCTATTTGTTTCATGAAAGTCTTATTGAAGGCCTATGGGTGGAATACTATGTTGGATTTTAAATCTTCCCTTGTTGATTTGGAAGAGCTTTAAGATGCATTTTGTAAGCCTGAAATGTTGCGGTTTTGGGTGGCTTTTGGCCCATTGTTTGGGCTGCGATTTTCGTGATGTTGGGGCTGTTTTGGTGCCCTGTTTGGGCTGCGATTTTTGTGATGTTGGGGCTGTTTTGGTGCACGGTTTGAGCTGCAGTGTTGAAAAGATTTGGGATTATTTTGTGTCCCGTTTGTGCTGTGATTTTTGGAGGGTACTTGTAGCTTATTTGGACCACGGTTTGCAAGTTTTAAATGCTATTTTTGTGGGCTATACGGCTGCAGTTTTTTGGGTCTTTTGCAGCTTATTTGGACCACGGTTTGGAAGTTTTAAATGCTATTTTTGCGGGCTATATGACTGCAGTTTTTTGAGTCTTTTGCAGCTTATTTGGACCACGGTTTGGAAGTTTTAGATGCTATTTTTGTGGGCTATACGGCTGCAGTTTTTTGGGTCTTTTGCAGCTTATATGGGCCATGGTTTGGAAGTTTTAAATGATGTTTTAGTGGGCTATATGGCTGCAGTCTTTGGGGACTTTGTAGCTTATTTATGCCACGATTTTGGGCAATTTTGAGATCACTTTGTGTCTTGTATGGCCTCATTTTGGTGGAGGTTTGTCAGTAGGTTGTAGGACATTTTAGAGGTTATTTTGGACATGGCTTTGGGACTGATTTGAATACAAATTTTGGGGCTTTTTCTTGGCTCGATAGGCTTCAATTTTGTAGCTACCTTTGGGAGGGCTTTTGGCTCATTTATTTGGGGTTCAAACATGTGCTATTTTGGAGAGTTTGAAGTATGTTTGAGGGCCCTTGTTTGCTGTTTTGGAAAGTGAGAACGCCACTTGTGGAAGGGTTAAAATGTTGTTTCTTTTTTTGGGAAAGTAAGAAATTTCAAAGGTTTGGATTTACAAAAGTTTGGGGAGCTTCTAGGATCATGATTTTTGGGGAATTTCAACTGAGCCTTTCAAATGCACATCGTTGGATGTGGGGATTTATTTTAGATTCGGTTTTGAATGTGGCTTTGAGGGTAGATCCATCCTTTATTATTTTCGTATTTCAAATGGACCAATCCCTCCTCTTTCTCACCCTTTTTTCTCTTCTTTTATTTTCTTGTTTCTTGGTTTGATTTAGGTGCTTATGTCCGAAGCATAAGCGCACATATATAGCTCTCGTTATATATGAACCATCAAACAAGGTTGTAAGTAGGTTGGTTTCGGGGTTCAAGAACAATGATATAAAACGCATCTAGGTATGTGTGAGAAGTTTTAGCACAATCTTGACTCAATGACCTTGAGAGAATGAGGGATTGACACTACTGCACCTCTAATACTTAGTAAATAGTTACCCCTTTCTTTTACAGGCAGTGGAAAGTTATAGCCTACCAATACGACTGATTCATTAAATTTCTAAAGTGTGAAAAATTCTTTAAGTGAATATATATGTACACACATAATCAACTAAAAAAAAATCTTTCAAAGTGCATGAAAAATTAAAATTTCTTTTGAAAAATGAAATCCTTACTAAATATTTTCTGAAAATTTCACGGTTCAGTCATATGAGCTAGGTTAGGAATTACCCTTATTTGTGACTGTTAGGCCAGCGACCTTTTACTTAGTGTTGGATCACACAAATATATGGTGTTGATTATTTTGTTAGGGCCTCAGGGTCTTGACTTTAACCCAAGGTCCTGATTCTAAGTTCACCCCGTCCCGAATGCTTACGGTTTTCTCTCCTTTTTTGGATTCTTCGTGTGTTGCATACGGTTTTATTTAAATTTTGTAAAACACTCGTGGTCTTTCTTCAAATTTTGCTCATGTTTTCGATGACTTTCTTCGAGTTACCGTGGGTCATTTGTCGCTTTTCTCGAGTTTTTTCATGTGGCGTTTCTTTTTGCCGCTCATGCTTACTTATATAAATGTCATATTTGCACGTCTCTTAAAGTCTTTTACTATACTCGTACCTACGACATCGACCACATTTACAAGAGCAGCAGCCTCTTCAGTTATATAGATTTTTTTACATTTATAGTGTTTTACTTTCTTTACTTGTGTACTTTAATGCTCTTTAATGTACATTATTGCATTTTCTCTACTATTATTTTCCTTACTGCACTCTCTACTGCTTTTCTTTTACTGCACCTGTTACAGTTTCTTTTTACGCATTATACCCTTTGAATAGGAGGCCAGTAGTCTGGTTTTATAGGAGGTACCCAGTAGTAGATCACCGACCCAATAATTATACTTACAAATACAAAACATAAACTAAACTTGGAGTCGCTACAGTTTGGAGCTTGGAGAAGGTCTTCGTGGGCAGCACGACGGAGAAGCAGCAGGTGGAGGATGACGATATACAACAGCATATCTTCCCTAGTTTAAATAATAAGTCATATGATTTCGAGATAGCCTGCCTAGCGCGACATAAATCATCACTTTATCTTTTAGGCCTTTGCACAGTCATGCTGTGCAATTGAATTTCTAACACATTTTAGGTTCTGAGGTCGTCGTCTGATGGGACGTAAACCCTCATATCTTCCAGGATATTTGTATAACCGTGTCACGCAAAAATAAGTCCTAAAAAATAAAACTTGCAGGATAAAACATCGAATAACATCTCCTCAAAATTGAAGTCAAACAATAGGATAGTTTGGGAAGTTGCAGAGGTTTTCTCTCCGGATCTGTGACATCCTCTACTTTTCTTTCATTTGATTCCAGAAATAAATGTTCCTATTTGGTCCCTTTCCCCACTTGACTCTAATATCCAAACTTGAAAACCCTAAACTTTGAATTCATGAAGATAGATAAATCTGATCATCATCAAGAGTTCTGTTAAGTGGTTTAAGTCATTTAAGAGGTAATTAACTATAGAGACTTGCCTCTATATGGAGCTTTAAGAACCCAGATAATATAAACTCTATCTAATTTTTAATGTTAGGTAGGGGAACTTGTCGGTCAACATAAAAATTCATAGACTAAAACGAATGTCATAAAATTTTTTGTTTATTTAATCGAGTCGCACTAGTAAGTAATATGTTTATTCCTCTGGATAGATGTATCGCTTACGGTATTGTGTTCGATGATTTAAATTATTGCAGATATGAGATCGGTTCTGTCTTGTATTTTTAAAAAATTAAAATATTACTTCTTTTTTTAAATTATATATATAAGTTAAATTAAACCTCTTTTAAAATCGGGCGTCGGGATATCCATTCCGGCGGCTGATCATTTCTCAATTTGACGACTGACGGTATAAAAATGTATTTCAAATTTTAATGATCAGTAAAGACTTCACATTTCATGTCATACAAATAATGTCGCCAAATTGTGAAAGCAAAATGCTTGGGGTATATCGTTCATGTGGCTTCAACTGTCTAGATAACATTTTTATTTTCCATTAAAACTCAACCCAAGCCTCTTAATGATGTGTCGTAAATCTGAAATTATTTTGTGCCTGATGGAAGAGTTAACATTGGTGCAGTGGTCAAATATTTATTTAACTATTGAAAACTATGCTAACATTATGCATTTCACTCAAACTAAACATCTTCTCATCAACTTGGATAATGCTATAGCTATTTGTGAAAAACCATTGATAAATCTCCTGTAATATTCTGTCAAACCAAGAAAGTTTCGTAATTCCGTAACATTTTTTGGAGTATGTCATTCAACATTTGCCTTCACTTAGGATCTACTAAAATTCCTTGACCAATGATAATTTGTCCCAAAAATGCAAAGCTTTGCGGCATAAATTCGTATTTCAAAAAAATTGTATATAATTGATTTTGCCTCAACAACTTCAATACAATTCTCAGATGCTTAGCATGATCCTCCTCAGTGCTTGAATAAATCAAAATATCATCAATAAATATAATGACGAACTGATGGCTTGAAGATCCAATTCATCAGGTCCATGAAAATTGCAGGAGAATTAGTTAGACCAAAAGGCATAGCTAAAAATTCATAATTACCATACTTGATCCAAAAAGTTGTCTTAGTTATATTTGTCTACTTACTCTAACTTGATAATATTCCGATTTCAAATCAATTCAGGAAAATATAGTTGCACCTTCGAACTGATCAAATAAATCATCAATCCTGGGCAAAGAATATTTGTTCTTGATTGTCACATTGTTCAACTCTCTGTGATCAAAACATAACCGCATGGATCCATCTTTTTTCTTGACAAACAATACTGAAGCACTCCATGGTGAATTGTTTGGCTTATTTATCAATTCCAGCAATTGACATTTCAATTCTTGCAATTCCTTCGGAGTCATCCTCTATGGAGTTTTGAATATTGTAGATGTTCCTGATTGGACATCAATATTAAACTCCACTTCTCATTTTGATGGTTGTCCTGACAATTCTTCAGGGAATACATCAAATTTGAAACCACTTGGACGTTTTTGAATTATTGCACATCACTTCTAATTTTGTCAAAATTATAGATTCACTACTTCACAAATATTTTCAACATTTACTGCATTAATCAGGGATGATTGTGCATTTCGATCACATATGTATGACATAAATTTTCACCAGGCGATTTCAATTTCACCTGCTTTTTCTAACATTAAATTGTAGCAAAATGATTTATCAACCAATTCTTCCCCAAAATGACATCAAAGGTTAGAATAGTATGATAATCAACTCAGCTGGCAAATTTTTATCATGAACATGAACATGTCCTACCCATTTTATGTTGGCGTATAAACTACTTCTCAAAAGCATAATAACACAAAGCAGAAGAAAAATGCATAATATTAATGTATAAACTGGCAACAAACTCATCAAAAATAAAGAAATGTGATGCATCTGAACTGAACTGAACAGTGTTAGGTTTAACTTGAATGAGGATCGTATTTGCAACCACTTCTTTAGATTTTTTTGCATCTTGAGGGGTAATTGAAAAAACTTGGTTTTTTACTGGTTGTTCAATTCTACGCTCTAAAGTTTCACTATTTGTTTGCATGAAGGCTTTTTCTTAAAACTAAGTTTTGCTAGGTTGATTGCCTTCCAAAAACTTTCTGGACTGTCACTATTATTGAATTGTTAGTGGTGTGTTGTCTCTCTTCTTTTCTTGTAGACAATTCATTTGAATATGACCTGGTTCTCCACATTTGAAATATTTTCCAGAACCATTTAAACACTGCCCAAAATGTCTTTTTCAACACTTCTCACAAATTAATTTTTCTATCTGAAGCTGCTTTTGCTCACCTTCTGATTTAATTTTCTTGCTTTTGGAAGTGATCTCTCTTGCTAAAATCCTTTCGCTTGCTTGTCTGAGGTTGTCATTATTGACTGGAAAAGCTCAACTCATTTTCGATTCTTCTGGCTCTTTCAATGAGCACTAAGAAATCATTGATTTCAAAAGGAACCAATGCCACCTCAATTGATCTTTGAGACCGCGCAGAAATCTGTGACGCTTCCCATCATGGTTGCTAACATAGTGGGGTTCATATCTGGAAAGAGAAGTGATTCTGCCTCATATTGTATAATTGACTTGGACCCCTGAGATGGATTGAAGAATTTATCTTGCAATGCTAATCTGGCTGAAGGTGAAATGAACAATCTTTGAAGACTTTAACAAAGTCATCCCACTGAATTTGTGCGAGGTGTAAGCTGAAATTTTTCTCTATGTTGTGTCCACCACCACCTTTCTGCTTCGCCTTCTAGCATGAAAGTAGCTAGTAACACTTTTCTATTTTCCTGACAAATCATACCATCAAAATTTTTTCCGACCTTCAAAAGTCAATCTTCATCAACTGTAGGGTCACTGGCACCCTTGAATGCAAGTTGCTTGAAAGATTGAAATATATTCAAGTGTTGATTCACATCTGCCCCAGTTTCAGATTTGGGCCCTATACTGGTGGAGGATCTTTCGATAGCAGTCGTTTTATCAATCACTTGTGATATCAGCTGCACAATGTCCTATAACTTAGATGTTCTGATGTCTGCATTTGTCTTATTTTGATTTTCATTTCTGTCTAAAAAATTTTCAGATCTTACTTAATGCTCTACACTTTGGTCGAAAAGACTGACCCTCAGTACTTTCTGATTCATCTTCAGGAATGTTTATCTGTATTGACATAATTTAATATTCATATGCAATTTATCATATCATAATTTTATTGTGCACACTTGACACCTTGAGTCATGAAGGTTACTCACCCCATATTCATCAACCTATAGCTCTGTATAAACAAATTCATACATGATCTCATTCTTACTTCTAAATCCAACACGCTCCTTTATTCTTTTCATCCAACAACCATACTCTGATACCACTTTCTGTCACACTTCAACTGATCCCCCCTTTTAGAGTCTGATGAGGTGCGACAAAGATTAGCAATTTGGTAAGACCAACTCTCACCAGCACTCGTCCTGACTTTTATAATCATATCAGCATATATGATATATTGTATTTCATAATTCATTCATATACATACTTATAAGCATAGAAATCATATCATCCAAAACATGCAAACTATATAAAGTTGTTAAAACTAATATAATAAAAATACGTGCCCAAAACATATATACAAGCTCTTAAAACTATCATGCAAAAGTTGTAAATGACACACCTAGCTACTTGTTTCGGTGCTCGTTGCCTTACCTTGAAGGCAATAATGAAGAATGAGCAACAACGAGCTTAGAGAAATTATCAGGGCTAACATAAGATTACATGGAAAAGGAACAACGTACATGCTTGTAAGAAATTGTACATGTCTACACGCACAAATAATAACACACTAGCATGGTATAAAACATGAAAAGAGAGCAGATAGTATAAACATCAGCTCTACAATGCAGCATGTAGGTCGTACTCATGAAATCATAAGTATAGTCAAAAGCATATTCATAAGTATGTTCTTAGGTTGTGTATCGTATGTAATCATAATAATTTCATTTTATATAAGTCATTTCATAGTAATGTCACTTGTTTAATGTATAAAGTTCAATTATTTTCATGTCATTTCATCATGGGTTGTCGCCTTGTCCTAAAGACATATAAACTATCGATAAATATTGGACTTGTCACAACATAGCAGTTACCGATAGCCCCTCTGATATCCACAGTTATCTAACTTTCTTTATATGTCTAATTATAACGGTTCCCAGAACTACGTTCCCATATAAATATCAGGAGTCGGGAATACAACATCCATGCATAATATACTTGCAAGCACTCATATAATAGTTTACTCATACATTTATTATGACATTTAAATCATCATTCCTCTATTAAGCATTTATAAGACATTCCATGTATCGTAGGCATGAAGCATAACAAATGAATAACTATAGGGAGTTCATATTATAAGCATAGTAATATGTAGCATAGTCTGATCATAACATTACATGTATCGTAAGAAAAGCAAACATACATTCATACTTTCAATTGCAGATATTCATTTAGAATATGCAGGAAATTCTAAATGAATCTCTATTAATTAAATCTCATATGAAAACCTATAGAATATTATTTTTCTTAAATAAGCATAAGATTATTTCACCTGACTTAACAGAGCAGCCTTACGACGAGTCAGGTGAAATAATCTTATAATAACTTAAAAAAAATAATCTTCTATAGTTTTTCATATGAATTCTATATTGACACAGATGTATTTAGAAGTTCTTGCATATTATAAATGGATATGTGTAATTGAAAGTATGAATGCACGTTTACTTTTCTTACGATACATGTAATGCTATTGTTAGGTTATGTTACATATGACTCTGCATATGATATGAATTTTTTACAGGTGTTTATTTATTATGTTCATGTTTATGCCTATGATACATGTAATACCTGATAAATGTTTGATGCATGAGTGATGATTCAAATGTTAAGAGTAATGCATAGGTAAACTATTACATAAGTGTTTGCAAGTACATTATGCAGAGATGTATTTCCGAATCCTGATATTTTATTCACGGACAAAACACTGAGAACTGTTGAAAT
>JXCR01038601.1:30260-47190 GCA_002079205.1 Phalaenopsis hybrid cultivar | reverse complement strand
GGACTTGAAGTGACATAAAAAGGCCACAACTATAAGCTAGGGAGTATTTAGTCTGAAAAGAAGCTGCCAATGAGTACATAGTAGCCGCATCCCACAACTTACTAGATAATGCCAACATTGATTCACAAAAAGGAGGAGCTTTATTTTGGATGAAAGAATCGTGCATTTTATTTCCGAATGAAATTTCCAACTAACGCTAACAAAGTAGATCTGAAATAAATTTGGTTGTTTGGTTTGTGGAAAAAGGGAGTGTAAGAGAAATATAATGTTAAAGTAATGTACTATGTTTGGAATTTTTTATAGTTATTTGGTTCAGTATAAAATAAATGCAGAATTTTGTACTTTCTTGTTTGGTTTGAAGAAAATAAATTCAATGTAAAACAAACCCGTTAAGTTTGGTGGGGGTGACGGCAGACCACGGCAAGCAGAAGGGGGCAGGCAGCTGTGACAGGTGGTTGACGATTGTGGTGGCGGTCAAGTGCAAGCAGGCAGCATCAATGATGGGCAAGACGCGAGCAGCAACTAGTGGCAGTGTCACTTAATGCAAAGCACTCTAAGAACTTTCCTAAGTGATCAAGAGGTTAAGGGACCATTTGGTTGAGTAGATTTATGGTGTACTGTANAGCATCAATGATGGGCAAGACGCGAGCAGCAACTAGTGGCAGTGTCACTTAATGCAAAGCACTCTAAGAACTGTCCTAAGTGATCAGGAGGTTAAGGGACCATTTGGTTGAGTAGGTTTATGGTGTATTGTAATTCTTTTGCATAAATTTTAGAAAATAGTGTGTTTTGTTTGAAGAATTACAAATGCAATATAAAAATCTAAATAAATTTGAAGTATACATCATACATCATTTTGAATTAATAAAATTCCCCAATTTGACTAAATTTGAATTACATCGTTCATTAAAAATATAAAAATACTGCCGGCAAGCCACCACTTGCCACCCTCACCCCTACCCCTGACCCTGCCCATCGCAAGCCGCCATTGACTTTCATTGGCTGCCAAACCCACCCATGATCGCCGCCGCCCATCGGCATGCCGCCGTCGCAGTCGTCGCAGCCGTCGTTCGTCGCCAGCCGCCCATCCGTGGTGCGTTGTTGCTGCCACCAGCTACTAGTCGTCTACCCAATGCCAGTCGTCCTCCCTCACGCCTTCCGCAGTAGCCAACTGCAAGCCGCCGCTACCCACACCGACCGTCCTCCCACCGCCCACAAACCCACCCCTGTCGGTGCCTTGCCCCTCTACTGTCGGACAAAAAAGATATTTTTTAAAGAATATAATTTGAAATACATTATTTTTAATCTACTCCAAACCAAACAAAAAAATTTAAAAGTCTTGTGTTTATTTTACGGTGAGCCAAAAAACTCTAAAATATTTTGAATCCGTTGTAATCATAGTACTCTGTTAATCTTTTACAATGCATTTCATTTTCAGCAAACCAAACAGCCCTAAAAAAAAACATGGCATTTGAACACATAAGCACCTGGGATGCTAGTCAGACATCTGGTTCAGTCCTTAATGGTCCTTTTATTCTGATGCATGTAGATGATGATAAGGAACTCTCTACCTTACATGTAGATTATAGTTCTCACTTTTGTACATCATAGAAGCATAAATGCATAGTTTTTGTATCTTTTTGATATGGTAATGCAAAATGCATACTTTCAAAGAAATCCCTAATGAGCCTAAGTTTAATGAACATGGCTTAAAACATCATCCCTAATGAAATCAAGGAAAACAATCACTCGTAAGCCCATTTGTGTTTAATTTTTTTGTCTACAACCCACAAACCAACCTTTGAAAACTTTAGTGGCTTGGCACCAACCGCCAGGCTAATCATTATCAGCCAATTTTCATTAGATGTTGACAATGTACCGGTTTGATCATCAACATGTCATATCCTAGTCTAACTAACCCAAAATACATTTGGTTCCAGAGAAAAAAAAAAGATTTTATAGATTACAATGCCTCATGAGAATATGCATCATGCATTATTAAGAACACTCAAAGAAAATAAAAACCTTAAGATTTGATAAATTTTTTAGCTCTGGCCAATATTTTAGTCAAAACATGATTTTTATGTAAAAAATCTAATTAGTAGGATAAATAATGATATGAACAAACTAAATTCAAAAACCATTTATCTTTGCAGTTATCTCCATTATTCAACAAAAGAGCATCATATATATAAGAACCATACCAATTTGCAATAATAATAGCATTTGTTAGTGTAGTAACCAAAAAACAAAAATGAAAAGAAATCTCAAAAGGTAGAGTTGATTCAATCAATCATCTCGTTAGTTTCTTTTAGGAGACGAGAGATGAAACAAAGAGCGAAAAGGAAGAAATAGAGAAAGAAGGTTGTGACCATCTCAAATCTTGTTGTTGACACCACATCTGAGTGAAAGAAAGTTGTGACCATCTCAAATCTTCTTGTTGACACCGCATCTGAGTGAAAGAAGGTTGTCGGCGTTACTTACAATTGATTTGGCACTCACGTGAGTCTAAGTGCGTCTACAGTGAAGGTGCTCGGTTCCCATGTGTGGGAGGAAGGATGATGTCGCGAGAAAGAGGAGTTGTGCCCTAGCCTAGCAAAATGGAAGAAGATAAAAAAAGAAAAGGCTCACACATGTCTTGCGCCTCTAATGCGGATTAAAGTAGAGTCGAAAAGGAAGGAGGATGGAGGAAACCTTAGCTGAAGGAAGGTAACCTCGCCATGCTGTGTTGAAGTAGGGCCAAACTTGAAGGAAGAAAGAAGGGGAGGCGACGGGGGCGGCTCGTGCTCATGCGGTTTCTTCAGGAGGAAGCTCAAGTCAGTGAATAGGAAACTGATCCAGCCATTAATAAACTGAGAGTAGGTTTTAATTATTTAATTATTGAATTTAATAAATATTTATGTATGAAATATGGGTTCTTATTTATTAATGTTAGGAATTCAAAGGTGAACAAGTTTCAAAATTGGATCTGGTAAAATTGATGATAGTAAAGGAAGATTAGGGTTCTATTTTTAAAAATATTTAATTTAAATTAATTATTTAAAATTAGTATTAACTGCAAAGGTTAAACTTGAAATTTAAGGACTTAAACTCTTAATTAAAATGACAGAATAAAAATTTTAATTATATTTAACTAAAACGCAATAAAATAATGTGAGTAAAATTTATGAATATGAATAATATTTTATATTATAGACGTTAATTTGAAGGACGTGACGGAAGTTAAGAGCAAGAAAATCATCTAGGATCGAGAGGTGAGTACTTATATTTCTAAAATACGGTAGTATTTCTTATTTCTAAACGTATTTTGATTTCAATTTTATTACTTTATGTTATATATCATTGAGATATATATTAGAATTGACTCTTCATACTGTTATAAATATAAAGCAGGCATACTAGCACTTATGTATAAACAGTTTCATTATAGTTTTCCTAAAAAGAGATTACATTACTATATAATATGTAGATTCCAATATAGATGCATATATCAAGTTACTGTATGACCTATAGATCTAGTAAGAATGCATTTATTCATCAATAGTTAGAGATAAGGTGTTTGATAAGAAAAGAATGTATGATAGAAAGAATAAAGTAGTGTATATATGAATATTTGTAT
Source organism: Phalaenopsis hybrid cultivar (assembly GCA_002079205.1). Classification (NCBI taxonomy): domain Eukaryota; kingdom Viridiplantae; phylum Streptophyta; class Magnoliopsida; order Asparagales; family Orchidaceae; genus Phalaenopsis; species Phalaenopsis hybrid cultivar. The sequence goes on along the minus strand of JXCR01038601.1, from coordinate 43,571 downwards.
ATGCATGCTAAGAGAAGTCACTCCTTATGGTAAAATCAGGAGACACCAATGTACCCAGTCACGTAGATGATATCATCCACCTCCAACAATTGTGATATTTAGATCTCTAATCGTTGTGCTGACGGGAGAATATCAACCAAAGATGAGTAGACATGTTTCATCATCAGACAATCCTGTAAATTAAATCATGAATCGATGTGCCGATTGGATGATATTGGTCAAGGGTGTGTTAGATTATATGTTTTGAGAGTCTCCTAAGATGGATGTGAAAATAAGAGTATGAAAAAAATTTAAGTAAATGTATATAAAAAATTTAGATTATTTCCATCGAGCAAATGTCATGAATAAATAAATTAGAATATTATATGATATTCTAGAATGAATTTTAAAAAATCAGCATTCATATTACCTTCTTTTTCTTGAGTTATTGTAGTTTAAAAGTGAGATTGCTATATTGCGTTATTCTAGATAACTCATTACGTTATTTTAATATTTTTTTTAGGTTTTAACTTTTGAATAAAATAAATACTAGATAAGTTATTGTGTACAGAAGGCGAGACTAGCAACTAGAAAAGTAAAAAAATTTATTTGTTAATTAAGTGTTTTATTTAGTGGCTCCTTAAATTAATATTTGAATATTAAATTGTTAGTTATAGAATTAGAATAATAGAAAGTCTCATCGTTTGTCCACCCGTGATTAATTTCAAGCCCTTGGTTTGTTTGTGACACTTAGCTCGTTCCCCTTAAGGTTTTCATTAATATGTTCATATTTCCTCTTCAAAGTATATGACAATTTCTCTAAATGTGCCCCTTTTCCTTGAAATAGAAGCACACAATGACTTTGAATCTGCCATGAGACATACTTCTATTGAATGATATAAATAAATTTCTCATCAATTTGCTCCTCTCCAATTATATAAGCTAATTTTAGTATAATTGTATATCATTAATTGAGGATATGATTTAGAATGTATATAGGATAAAAATAATTCAGAAGAACATGTGAGACTCTCGTAATCAATTTTAAAGTTGATTTATTGCACATAAACCATAAAACACTATCCTCAACATTCTACTTAGCTCCCTAAAAATTCACACCAAGGTTTTATCTTCCACAATAATCAGCAAACCAAGAGGTTGTGAGGGTGTTAATCATTTGGTCAGTTGCATAAAAAGAGAAGGGGGACAAAGGAAATCAGGTGGCTTCTCAAAGATTTTTGCATTGCTACATGTACCCTTACTGTCAATCTTCTGAAGCATTCAATCACTTTTGTTAACCAGCTTTAGACTCAACGTGCGGAAGATTGATTGTTGCTCTTCACACCTATAAAATGTGAAAAAAAATGAAGGGTTTGGCCCATTAGCATCCCATCACAACAATCAGCGGTCTCCTTTGTTAAACTGGTCTAAAATAGAGTTTCTCTATCCTCAAAATCATGGACAATAAAAGTGATATGGGTATCATCAATGCCGAGAACAACTCATACCAGCAGGAAACTGCTTTCTTCTTCTACCACATGGTATTTGACAACAGAGTATATCTATCTTTTTTTTCCATCTCATATGATGAAATGCAAACTCTAATTGTACCATTTTTAACCTTGCTAGAATATTTTAGCTTTGTGCAATCATAAATGTAGGTGGATCTCATTAAAATATATACACTGCATGTTACAGTGCCTGTAATTTATATGCTGCAGCATTTTGATCAATCGTCTTTGTTATTACTCAAAATTATCATTATTATCCCAAAAACTTATATAAATATTTTTAGTGTAGAAAATTCTCAAATCCGAATGATGGAAAGTCTAGAAGATCAAAAACTTAGATGACAAACTCCAACCACTGGAAAAACGAACTGTTGACTACTTTCACCATAGTAAGCTTCATCATCTTTGACAAAACAAAGCCAGGACCTATTGCTCATGAGTGAGTGGACGAAAAGCAAGTGCTGGGAGTTATTCACGCATCTTATACATGAACATTGCCTTCAACATTCTCAATGAAGTGACCATAACATGAGTGATAAAGAGAAACAAACAAGTACAAGAAACCCTCTGTCAACAACAAGGTTTATTTTCTGCACAGTGAGAACATTAACGAGTTCGATTCAATCACAAATCAGTTGGGTTCTATGAAAATCAACTTTGATGATAAAATTCTATGCCTTAAGTTTGCTTTTGTTGTTATCTTAAAATTAACATTGAGAGTAATGATTATTATGGAAATTATTAAATCTAATGTTTGTATATTAGAAAGCTTATATATTAAGAAGCTTGATAAAGTTAACCTAATTAGAGGAAAACTAATTACATGATATTTTCAATATCAGAATTATTCCTAATCTATAGAGATAGGAGTGTATATAAATACGTATTATATGTTTTCAATTGTGGAATAAGAAGAAAGAAAGCTTTCCAGTTGCATGGTATCAGGGCTTCGTCGGATCGTTCTCGTCTGCATCTTTCGTCTTTGACCTTAATATATGGGAATCCTTCGTCTTTGATGTTAATATCTGGGAATCCTTCGTCTTCGGCTTGGGTTTCATCTGTTTCGAGCAGCGTCGTTTGTGAGGACACTAACAGCTTTTTTTGGGTCTCGGTGCCTCTGCTCGAAGTATTATTGACATGCTAAAAAAATCAGCTCATTTATTGTCAATCAAACATATTCAATTAAAAGTTAGTCAAATTATATTAAAAAAAATTATCATATTGCATGTAATTCCAAAAGTTATCGTTTCTAATAGAGATGGAAGATTCATATCCAGGTTATAGAAAGAAATTCAACATGGCTTAGATACACATGTGCATCTTAGCACAACATTTCATCCACAAACCAATGGAATCAGAAAAGATAAATCAAGTATTTCAAGATTTGTTGAGGTCATGCCCTTGATTTTACAAGCAAATGGGAAGATCACATCCCGAAGGTCGAATTCACCTACAAAAATAGCTATCAATCCAGTATCAAAATAGCTACTTATGAAGTATTCTATGAAAGGAAATGCAGAAATCAATTAAGTTGGGTTGAAGTGGGTGAATGTTAAATGTTAGGCCCTGAGTTTGTTGATAAAGCCGCAGAGAAAACCAAATTAATCAGAGAAAATTTGAAGAATGCATGTGACCGACAACATAAATATTATCACCCAAAGAACAAATTAGATGAATTTAAAGTTTGCGACTTTGTATTTTTAAAAGCCATGTCAATGAAAGGTACAGTCGGATTTAGTCTACGAACCAAGTCGAGTCTCAGATATATCGGTCCTTTTGAAATTTTAGAAAGAATTGGTCTCAGCTTACAAATTAGCTTTACCTGCTAATGTGTCGGACATTCATGATGTGTCTCACATCTCAATATTGAGGAAATGGTTATCAAATGCAGACCGGTAGATTTCACAATAAAACATTGATGTGAAGAAAATTTAAACTTACATTAAAGAGCATGAGAAAGTTATAGAAATTGATGTTAAAAAGGTTGAGCAACAGACATATTTCTTTTGTGAATAAAAAATGAAAATACTGGCCTAAAGAAGAAGCTACCTGAGAAGAAAAGAATACAACAAAAATATATCTTCATGTTCAGATAATTCAGAAATTTAGAGGACAGAATTTTATGAGGAGAGAGCTATAACACCAAATTTTGAAAAACTCAAAAGGGTAAAGTTTTGAAAATTTTAAAATATAACCCAAATTTCATGCCACTCAAAAGTTGATCGAACTAATTTTATAAATTATGCATGTCGAATCGATCAATTTGATAGATAGCACTAGAACCAAGCATGAATTTTTAACGTATAAAAGGTATTAAATGATGAAGTTTAATTATCCTAAATTAATACCCTAATCCATATTATCTCTGTAGTAGCAGACGTTTGCATTGCGCTTAACTATACATGCGACGGTCTGATGGATTGATCAATTGGGTAATTAAGTGGACCCTACCTAAATCTAGCATTCCCACCATTCCCTCTCCCGACACTTCGGATTCGCGAGTCTAGAGAGTTCTGTGACCCTGCACTATAGCTTAACAGGATTAAGTGCAAGCTGTTCAGCTAAGAGTCGAAACCCACAATTTGTGGTCTCTTTTATGATATTTCAAACATTCATTTCCATCCTTACGTTTCCATTTTGACATTTGCTACAAATTCAAGCATTCCATGTGTTCCCTGTTGTTGTAGCTTTGTGGGAGCAGCAACGGATCTTCGAACCAAAAGCTAAGCTCTTTGGAAAGTCCATTTCAAGAGTTGAGAAAGGGTTGGGGAAAAGGAAGAAGAGGGAACCAAATAAGAAAGTATTGGCGAGACATATTTATGTCAAGAAGCCATTTTGAGATAAGTTAAAGCAAGAAAATCATATTTGGNACCTGTAGTATGATGTTCTTGATCTGGAACTGCGATGTTAAGTAAAGGATCGGTTTGCACATTCTCAGCAGGATGGTAGATGACTGATCTTTAGCGATATCCAAAATCTGTCCTGTGGTAGCTTTATCTCCAGATGGAACAGATATGTCCAGAGTAGTGGGATTAGATTCATCCTTATTCACTTGATCTTTAGATTTAAAATTAGGATGAAATTTATGACATTTATCAGTCTATGCCCAAACATCTTACAATGAGAACAGTAAGGCGATCTATTCTCCAAGACGATTTGTTGTCAATATCCATTATGAGTTGTGTCCAACCAGACTTCAGTAACATCAGGTAAAGTAATATCTCTTTCCATAAGTATTCTGGCCACAGAAGTTTTGGTTAGGTTAAAAGTCGGTAGATCTAACTTCATAGGGTCCCCTAGTATGGCCCTAATAGAGTAAAAAACCTGATGATAAAAAAGTGCAGCTTGAGACCTGGTAGACTAAACCATACCGGTAAAATAGGAGGTTCATGATTAGGGTCAAAATTAAGAGACCACTCGAGTAGCTTCATTGATTTACCAGCAATATTGAGATATTTTTTGGAGAAAATCCGAGTGTAGTCTTCAGCCACAGTTAATTGAATTAATAAATGTCTCCCATCCATGAGCCCCATNAAAATAGGAGGTTCATGATTAGGGTCAAAATTAAGAGACCACTCGAGTAGCTTCATTGATTTACCAGCAATACTGAGAGATTTTTTGGAGAAAATCCGAGTGTAGTCTTCAGCCACGGTTAATTGAATTAATAAATCTCCCATCCATGAGCCCCACTTTCCACTATCCTGCTAATTTGAGATCATCAAAACTTTTCCTAATAACTTTCATAGGTGAGTGCCCCCACTGAAACTTTCCAATAAAAGCAAACTTGAATTTGTCAGTCAGGGTTGAAATTTATAACTCCGAGAAAAAGATTTTTGTTTTCTCACTTTTCCTGCTTACATTCTTAATAAATGGGCAGTCACATGTACCACCGCGATATTCCTTATAACTTGAGGGGAGGACAACCGCGNTCCGAGAAAAAGATTTTTGTTTTCTCACTTTTCCTGCTTACATTCTTAATAAATGGGCAGTCACATGTACCATCGCGATATTCCTTATAACTTGAGGGAAAGACAACCGCCGGTTCCACCTAAGAATTACCCACCACGTGAGCAAAGGGGGCTATGTCAGGTTCAACTGAAAAAAAAGGAAGTTCCATCATAGCTTAGAAGTCCAGCCAAGTCGGTTAGAGGGCAGGTCAGGAACCAAAGAGACCAAAACTCGATGCAGTCGAGCTNAAGGGGGCTATGTCAGGTTCAACTGAAAAAAAAGGAAGTTCCATCATAGCTTAGAAGTCCAGCCAAGTCGGTCAGAGGGCAGGTCAGGAACCAAAGAGACCAAAACTCGATGCAGTCGAGCTGTCAAGCTGTCGAGCTGAGTCGAGTAGGAAGACGAAAGGAGGAAACGCCCCTTCCTGCTGTCTTCCGTGAGCTGTAGTCGAACAGAACGACGAAGTCTGTAGGAGAGATGATGAGAGGCCGCAGTCGGCTTCGAACAGAGGCGACGAGACGCAAGAGGAGAGACGACGACGCCGGAGAGGAGAGACGACAACGACGATGGAGAGGACGACGACGTCGGCTTCGGCACCGAAAAAAAGATCTTGTGCGGTAAGGGTCGCTAGGGTTCGACNGCGACGAGACGCAAGAGGAGAGACGACGACGCCGGAGAGGAGAGACGACAACGACGATGGAGAGGACGACGATGGAGGCTTCGGCACCGAAGAAAAGATCTTGTGCGGTAAGGGTCGCTAGGGTTCGAAATGGGTCGAAACCCTAGCAGAGCCGAGCGTGGGAGACGACATCGACATCTAGTTTGCCTTAATGTGTGTATATATATATATTAAATAAGAATTTTGGGGTATGCGTGTAATAAATGGCAGAATTTCACAAACTGCTTCCGCCAATTGGCGAAATTCTCTGTCACATTCCCCATGCAGTTCCCACTAAAACAGCAAAAAAATGCATGAAATTTCGATTTCACCCAAAACGTGATCTCAAAAGTCCAAACAAGGGCAGCCTCAAGTGTTCTTCAGTTGGATAGCTTCCATAATAGTAATTAATCAAGATTCAAGTTCAAATTTTGATAGTGTATTTTGTAATACAAGCATAATATTCTGCGAGCAACTCCTTTGAATATTGGCTGACTAATCGAGAAGCATGCCGTTGATAATTGTCTAATAGNAATATATTAAATAAGAATTTTGGGGTATGCGTGTAATAAATGGCAGAATTTCACAAACTGCTTCCGCCAATTTGCGAAATTCTCTGTCGCATTCCCCATGCAGCTCCCACTAAAACAGCAAAAAAAATGCATGAAATTTCGATTTCACACAAAACGTGATCTCAAAAGTCCAAACAAGGGCAGCCTCGAGTGTTCTTCAGTTGGTTAGCTTTCATAATAGTAATTAATCAAGATTCAAGTTCAAATTTTGATAGAGTATTTTGTAATACAAGCATAATATTCTGCGAGCAACTCCTCCTTTGAACATTGGCTGACTAATCGAGAAGCATGCCGTTGATAATTGTCTGATATTTTGACATTGAGACCTTCATAATTTGACCAAAAAAGGCTAACTTAGTTAAAATGTGAAAGTGCATAAGGTTGTTGATAAGGAGATAAATTTAACAAAAACTTTAAAGCCTACGGATTTATGAAGAGTGAAAAAATTTGCTACCAGAATTAGCAAACAATCAGATTTAAATAGTATCTAGGATTACCGGTATGCTAATATTTGAATCCTAATTGATTTACTGGAGAAATTCATGCCGCAGAATAGTGCTAGAAATATATAGTGTTTGTGATATACATTCCATTCATACACACCACTAATAATGGTGTATCACACAATAGTGTTATTTTTGAATGCCATCTTCGTTATTATTTATTAGTTTATGAGATTTATCTGAGAAACATCATTGGATTGAGTGCTGATTTCTTCAAGTACTTCCTATGACAATCTGATTCATTTAGGGGATATTAGCTAGTGAAGAATTTTAAACCTTTTTATTAGCCATCTCTTTGTCTTACAGATATTATTTTGTTGGTATACTTGTTGGTATAATTGCCCTCATTCTTGGCAATTGGCTAACGCTTATAACACTTTTGTGGGGAGCTGGAGCACACACATCCTTGATGAAGAGAATCTCAAAGGACTTCTCTAAAGAGAACAATGCCATCCTACACATTGGCTTGATCGCAGCTAAAGAGGGTAAGGAATTTAATTTATGCTGCAAAAGAAACTGCATCTCACACTAGAGAAGCATATGAAGGTGGAGCAAACAGAAGATAAAGGCAAAAACCTGGAATCTGCAGAGCCTCCAAACCAGGTAGATCTGACAGCTTCAAGCCACCAACTTTTTTCCTGGGGATTGTGGAGAGAGAAGAGTAAGGTGACAGGAGGAAGAAGGGGAGAGTACTTTTTAGGGCCAAGAGTAAACATGAATACTTAATGCGCAATGAAATTTCTTTGAACCTCTTGCTAGTTCATAATTAAACAAATAATATGCCCTTTCAAATTGCAAGACGAGTATCCTAGAATTAATAAATGATTATTAAAGAAAGAAGCAAGAAGTGGTAACAAACGACAAACAAAAACATTTAAAACAAAGTTTCACAATGATGTCAAGAATGAATTTTAAAGTTCAAAAACTAACAACTGTTTCTCCATGGTTTTTGTTTCTTTTTAAGCATCAAACAGTTGTACATGATAAATAGTACCTGTCGATTTTATAGTGAGATAGTTTCAGTGCATATGCTTCAAGCTCCAAAGGTTCGGCACTTCGATCACTATGTAATGTCCAGATTCTTACAGATCCATCAGAACAAGCAGTCACAACATCACCATTCTCCAGGAACTTGGCATCCCAAACACACCCAGGGTGCTCGATGCTCTGCATGCATATGCCATCTAGTTTGCACATTTTTCATTCGTAAGATTGCAAACTTCATATATAAACTCTGTACAAGGGGACTTCTCAAAGAGACAATAATATTGCATAACAAGCAGCAAAAAAAAAAAGGAAAAGATTAAATAGTATAAAAAACTGAAAGCGCATGAAACAATATTTGATTTCTATATAATAAAAAAGATACCTGTGTGAAGTGGGAGCATATGCCGTGAAACCGTTTCTACGGAATCTTGTGGTCAGCGGATTTTGAACCAATAACGTCACCAAGTGACCGCCACACGTTCTAGTCATAATGTAATTCCAAGATCAAAAGGTAAAAGTACACTCAGTGAAGCACCCAAGCCAACCTCGCCAAAGAAAAAACCCGCAAAGGGAGATGAAAAGGTGAAAGCCTCTAGTACTCCTGAATCCACCTCAGCTAAGAATTGTTTCAAGTACCAAAGTTTTGGCCACGTTACGTTTGATAGTTCAACTAAGAGGGTGTTTCTTCCATTGAGCAAGGAACATTTTAATAGATGGACAGTGACATATGAGATACTGAAGTAGGTGGGGATGCAAAAGAAGAGTATTATCTTGTAGCTGACGAGAGAGATGATAGGGATTCATGTTGAGCCTGTGAGAGATACTTCAATAGGACTCAAATCGATTACCCTAAAAGGCACTAGGTTTGACGTAATGGGCGTTTATACAAAGTTTGAGAATGTGATAGCACAAGCTACCTTTTTACAGGTGTTAACAGGAGCATCAACAAGATTGACATCGATTGTCTAAGAGGGTCATGAATTTTGAGAAGTCGTTACCAAAAACAGAGCAACCCTAGATTAGAGAGTTTCAAGATTTCAAAAAAATAGTCTATCTTTAGAACCGCCACTACTAAAAGAGGTTCAATATGTCAAATATGAGAAAGCTTTGACTATTTCTGAAAGACTAGATGAAATAATTTGGGTGAGTTCAATTCAGCAATGTCATCCCAGATAGATAGCCAGGAAGGGATAGTGAGAAGCTACCTCGAAAATCTCGACGGGTATTTTATAGGTAGGAACATCCGACAGTGGGATTTAGGTCCTTCCAAAGAAGAAGAATCACGATCTCGGTTTCCCACGATTTTGTGGTCCATGTATTTTGCAACGAGGGGATTATAATACCCGATTTCAGCTTACAACAACGATAAAAAACCTTTATCCCACTAAGTGGGGTCGGCTACATGAATCCTTTTTCTCCATTGCATCTTATTGAGTGTCACATTTTCATTTAATTCCAATAAATTAAGATCATTTTTTATACAATATGCCCAAGTCTTTCTAGGTCTACCTCTGTCTTTCTTAACAGAAGTCAAATTTAAAACACTCTACAAATCGGATCATCATATTTTTTATGTTTAATGTGACCAAACCATCTAAGACGACTCTCTCTAATTTTGCCCTANTTTATACAATATGCCCAAGTCTTTCTAGGTCTACCTCTGTCTTTCTTAACAGAAGTCAAATTTAAAACACTCCACAAATCGGATCATCAGATTTTTTACGTTTAATGTGACCAAACCATCTAAGACGACTCTCTCTGATTTTGCCCTCCACTGGAGCTACACCAACCCTATCACGGATATAATCAATTTTGGCTTATACATTAAAATTTGGTCAATTTAAAATATTTTAATTTTTTTGCGTCTCTCAAAATACATTCAAAATAACACTGTCATTGTCGAGTCTCAAGTCCCGGATGTAAAAAGTGGAGGGTTGTGCTAGGTAGTCGACAATCAACATAAAATTTGTCAAAAAAACATTACATAAATCATTTTAATCATTGTATAAATGCTAGGGCGCCCCCTAAAACTGTTACACGGCATAGCTTGAATACAGAGAAAAGTGTGCAAGGAATGTTACACCGACGTCCGGGTGTAGTGTCAAATAAGCAAGGGTTCTTACATTGCGGATGGATGCGAGTAAATAAGTTAATCCATGAAACTAAAACTAGGATATGATTTTGAAATGTAATGGAATTAGTTGATATTATGATTTATAGAAAGATAAATATATGATGCGTTCAAGAAACTAAATGGGTTGGAAAAAAGACTAAATAGATTGATAACTTAAGTTTTAAATTTTGGTTTTCAGGTAAAAGTCGCACTAGAAATGGTGTAATTATAAATCAAAGTTTAAAAGATAATGTTATAAAAATTAATAGAATTAAAGATAAAATTTAAGTTCTTAAGATTGTTGTTGAGACAAAGATTTTTAATATTGTAAGTGCTTATGCTTCTTAAGTACGTTTAGATACAGGTTCTAAAGAATAATTATGGACTAAAAAGAATTAATACAAATAATACCTCTTGAAGAAAGAATTTTTAATGGAGGAGATTTAAATGAACTTGTCGGTAGAGTGATAGAAAATTTTAGATGAACATGCCCAAACAATTTTAATGTGATTAATGAAAAAGNCAAATAATACCTCTTGAAGAAAGAATTTTTAATGGAGGAGATTTAAATGAACTTGTCGGTAGAGTGATAGAAGATTTTAGATGAACATGCCCATACAATTTTAATGTGATTAATGAAAAAGTTAGTCATATTAGACTTTGTTTTAGCATATGATTTTGTTATTGCTAATACGCTTTTCAAGAAAAGAGACGAGGATCCAATAAAGCACAATTTGATTATTTTCTTATGAGAAGAAGAAATCATCAAGAATGTAAAGATTGTAATGTCAATTTAAATGAGAATTTTAATAATCAACATCGATTATTAGTTCTGAATTTTAAGATAAAGAGTTGTAAAATAAAAAAAAATATAATGAATCATTGTCATAGAATTGGATGAGAGCACATAAATAGCACAAAAAAAAATATTTTTATAAGTAAACCTCAAATTTTCAAGATTTGTGATGTTCATGAAAAAACAAATTCTATTCGGGATAAAGTAACAAACTATTAAACAAGTGGTAAAAAATATACTTCAAGTACCAAAAGAAAAAACTTCTATAAATAAAAACAGTTGGTGGTGGAATAATAATGTGCAAGAAAAGATAAAATATAAGAAATATGAAACAAAAATTAGTTTAAATGTAAGAGCCTATAGAACTGGGAATAATATAAAATGGCCCATAGGAAATTTAAGAGAACAACATGTGACGCTAAAAATTTTATTTTTAATGATCTTTATAATATATTTGATATCAANATTGTATGAGTTGGGCTTTCTTTTAGGTTCTCTCATACAACATTTCTGTATCTTTTTCGTATTAATATATTTGCCCTCAGGTTTTTTTCTAATATATATATATATATATATATATATATATATATATATATGTTTTTTTAAGAAAGCCCTAAGGCTAATATATTAAAAAGAAATAAGGATACATAAATATTGTGTGGAAGGGCCCAAGCATGACACCCTTCCCCCACGATAACCATCACAAAAAAATACAAGAGACCAAAATAAAAAAAAACAAAAAATGTANAGAAATAAGGATACATAAATATTGTGTGGAAGGGCCCAAGCATGACACCCTTCCCCCACGATAACCATCACAGAAAAATACAAGAGACCAAAATAAAAAAAACAAAAAATGTCAAAAAAACGTAGTATCAGGTAGCTAGAAAGCTACCCAATTTTCCTTTGCTTCTACCTCTAGTACTAGGAAATGAGCCAGATAATAAATTGGTAAGATGATTGTCATTGTCGGTAGTGACCAAAGTATCATCCAATAAGTTTCCAAGCTCGAGTCGGCCTCCAGTCTTCTTCTTCTTCCTGGAAGAGNAATTTTCCTTTGCTTCTACCTCTAGTACTAGGAAATGAGCCAGATAATAAATTGGTAAGATGATTGTCATTGCCAGTAGTGACCAAAGTATCATCCAATAAGTTTCCAAGCACGAGTCGGCCTCCAGTCTTCTTCTTCTTCCTGGAAGAAACCTGTCATTCTTCATCCGAAGTATATTGGTCTAAAGTGTTTCGGACATGTGTAGGATGTTGAACATTAGAAGTAACCGCTTGTTGTACCAGTTGATCTTTCATTGAATCAAAGAAGCACTCTCGTGTTTCTTGACATGTAAGTGAGTCTTCTTCAATAACAATAAGTGGTATAAGCACTTTTGGATCTGTACCTGTAGTATGATGTTCTTGATCTGGAACTGCGATGTTAAGTAAAGGATCGGTTTGCACATTCTCAGCAGGGATGGTAGGTGACTGATCTTTAGCGATATCCAAAATCTGTCCTGTGGTAGCTTTCTCTCCAGATGGAACAGATATGTCCAGAGTAGTGGGATTAGATTCATCCTTATTCACTAGATCTTTAGATTTAAAATTAGGATGAAATTTATGGCATTTATCAGTCTATGCCCAAACATCTTACAATGAGAACAGTAAGGTGATCTATTCTCCAAGACGATTTGTTGTCAATATCCATTATGACTTGTGTCCAACCAGACTTCAGTAACATCAGGTAAAGTAATATCTCTTTCCATAAGTATTCTGGCTACAGAAGTTTTGGTTAGGTTAAAAGTCAGTAGATCTAACTTCATAGGGTCCCCTAATATGGCCCCNCAAGAACCAGAAACCAAACACAGCTCCCCACTAGAACTAAACCAAGCTCAGCAAGACCAAAACGAGCCCACATAGAGCCAAGCCGAGCCTAGCAAGGCTAAACAAAATGAAAACAGCCCCTCCCCCACTAGAGCTAAACCAAGCTCAGCAAGGCCAAAACGAGCCCACACAGCCTACACCCGAGCCATTCGAAGCCCAAAATTGAGTTTAACAACATCAAAATTCAAATTCCATAAAGCATTAAAGATCCAACCATTTCGATCCAAAACCGTGACCTCAAATCAAGCTAGAACCGAGTTCAACAAGAACTAGAAGCCAAACACAGCCCCCCAACAAGAAAAGAAGCCACACAGCCCCCCCCAAATTAGAATCTGGCAAGATCCAAGCTGAACCACACCGCAAGCTTAAACAGGG
>JXCR01038601.1:0-22153 GCA_002079205.1 Phalaenopsis hybrid cultivar | reverse complement strand
TGAAAACTTCCTAAGGTGAGGAAACAGCAGAGGAACAATGAGCCCGCAGAAAGATAAGTACTCATATTATTTTCACCGTTTTACAGTATATTACATTACATATAAACAGACCCATTAAGGGTGTACCAGTAAAATAACTGTAACCTTTTATTAACATACAGAGGACTGCCCTGGGCTCAGCTGAGAACAGAAAAGGGGCGAAGCCGAGAATGATCTGAGACAGTAGAAGCTCAGCAGGTGAAAATCAAGTACGCCTCCCTATTACCCCCCCATTGCTGGTGTTGTGGAATGGAGAGGAGTTTGGAAAATATATCCGCCAGTTGATCCATACCAGCAATGTGATGAGTGGAGATGTGCCCTAGTTTGAGATGATCTCGAGTGAAGTGGTAATCCACTTCAATAGGCTTAGTGTTGTGAAATTTAGGCGGAATAAAATCAGGAATCGACACAAACTAGAAGAAGAACACAGAGATTTAATGAGGTTCGGCAAAGAATTGCCTACGTCCTCAGGAGCGAGCGGCAGTTTCATTATTTCAGAGAAGTTACAATACATCCCATAGGATTATACATATATATAGAAATATACTAACCCTCAGATAAAATTAAAATCACACCCTCGCTCTCCCCAACCCCCTTTATTCCAAGAGACACTCATTTTCATTAGGAGACATCTCTTCACCAAGAAACTTCAACTCCCTAGATATGAGTCATACCTAACAATTCTCCACCTTGGCAAATATTCAGCACCTTAGGAGATATGCATCACCCGGTATATGCGCCTACCAAATAAATCTCCACCTTAGTGAATATTCAGCCCCTTTAGAAGAAAATCCCCACCTTGCGAATATCCAATCCTTTAGGAGAAAAAATCTCCACCTTGCGAATATCTTGCCCCTTAGGAGAAAAATCTCAAAGAGTTTCTTTATACCAAATTGGGTTGGGCAACCAAACCATCTAACCTGGCTTGGTCAAAGTTCCTGTTGCATTTTCACCATATAATTCAACAGAGCGATCTCTACCTGCAACTGTACTCTTTATCAGTTTATAGATGTTAGCTACAGTGATTTTCTCTTTCATCACAGTCAGCGCACCCTTAACAATTCTGATGGTTTCCTTATCCTCATCTGCCTTAGTAATGAAACAATTTCTGTGTAGAGTACCCAAAGAAATCAAATTCTTCTTCAACTTTAGAACATGTCTGACATCACATAATGTTCTAACAATATCATCATACATCTTAATTCTGACATGAGCAATACCAGCAATATTGCAACGTCTATTATCACCCAAATAGACTGAACCATAATCAGATAATCTGTATGAAGTAAACCATTCCATGTTAGGTGTTATGTGATAAGAATATCCGGAATCAAGAATCCATTCATTTTTTAACTGAGTTGTTATAACTGAAAGCGCATCACAATCACTGTAAACTGTAATGTCACTCTGCACCATATTCACAGCCCTGGAAGATACATCAAGACTCTTCTTCTTGAGCATTGGACAATCTCTTTTAATATGTCTCTGTTCCTTGCACTTAAAGCAACGAATCTTCTTGCCTTTAGGCTTTGACCTGGAACTTTGTCTTCCAGAATTCTCCTTCTCTTCCTTACTTTCACGATCCTGATTACCCTTAGCATATAAACAATTACCATGAGAGATTTCCTCTGCATTCTGCTTCCACTGGTTGTGAGCTAACCATGCTGCAGTAATCTCATCAATTTTAATTGTTTCTTTCCCATATGTAAGAGTAGTCATCAGATGTTCATAAGAAGTAGACAATGAACACAAAAGAATCATTGCTCGGTCTTCATCCTCAATATTCACATCAAGCTATGTCAGATCCGTGATTATTTGATTGAAGACATTCAAGTGCTGAACCAAATCAGTGTCTGTCTGCATCTTCAGCCCATACAGCCTTTGCTTCAGATACAATTTATTCGTCAGAGATTTGGACATAAACTGATATTCTAATTTCTTTCATACTTCTCCTGGAGATTTCAGATTCATAACATGATACATAATCTCACCTGCCAGACATAAACGTATGGTACCTGCCGCTTGAAGTTGTAACTTTTCCCAATCTTCATCTTCCATATTATCAGGTTTCGTAACCCGCAAAACCTTCAAAATTCTCTGTTGTGCCAACAAATCTTTTACCATTGTTTGCCACAATCCGAAGTTCCCGGTTCCATCGAACTTCACTATCTCGAATTTTGCTTCAGACATTGCTATTTGAAATTTAATCATGCACCGTATTTTTCTGCCTTGCTTCAAAAAACAAAAAAAAATACTCCGCAAATAAATTCAAAGAAACCTGAAATTTTCCTTGTCAAATGCAGCAATTATCCCGCAATTCTCCTGTGATTCGTGAATCAAATTTTCCCACGAAGCACTTTTCCTGTTCGTACCAGTACCTCAGCCAATTGTTGTTTCCGCGAGCCACGAATCCCTTCGCACCTGTTCGAGGAATACCTCCACGAAACTCCTGTTCATGAAATAATAGTATCTGCTCGCCTCCTGCATCCTGCCAAACTCCACCTATCATAAAATCTCCTGCAACGAACCGGCGAATTTAACTGGTCGAATTTCTCAAATTTTCCGCAAAACAAGGCTCCTGTTCGCGGTGGACAACCTCTGTTTCCCACGGATTGTTGAACCGGCTGAACTCCTCTATTTCCTAAAACTGCACCACGGTTCACACCTCGCGCCTCGCGATTCTGTCGTGAAGTCTGCTCCTCCTATCGTGAACAGTCATGATTCCTCGATTGCACGACTCCTCTGTGAACCTGTCGCACCGAACCTGTCACGAACGCAGAAATGCCTTCTCGAACTCCTCTTCGCCGAATTCGCCTCTGCCTCTACGTCGCAAACTCCTCTGTCGCGCACAGATCCTGATAATGAACATTTCTTCTGTCGTGATCCAAGGCCTTGGCGAAAATTTCCGAGCCCGCTTCTCCTGTTGCGAGTGAACTGTGCCACAAATCCTTCGTCTGTGGCGTTCGCGTGAAGCCTGCGGACCTCCGAATTCTTCTGTTGCGCCGAACCTTCGCCGAACTCCCGCGGAACTCCCTTGCGAACTCCCGCAACTCCTCTGCGAAGCCCTCTTTTCGGAAACCTTCGCGAACCTTTCGAGGAACTGCCGCAAATCACCCCTTGGCAACTCTCCCCGTCTGCCTCCTATCGCAAATGCCGCGAACTGTCTTGGAATGCCGCAGGAAATCTCATCTGCCGCAAACCGCAAATTTGCCAAACTCCTCCTATCACGAATCATTTTTCTTCTTCTTCCTACGTCGATCTCCTCCTGTTCCCTCGAAAGAGGCTCTGATACCAATTGTTATGAAATTTAGGCGGAATAAAACAAGGAATCGACACAAACTAGAAGAAGAACACGGAGATTTAACGAGGTTCGGCAAAGAATTGCCTACGTACTCGGTAGCAAACGGTGGTTTCACTATTTCAGAGAAGTTACAATACATCCCATAGGGTTACACATATATATAGACATATACTAACCCTCAGATAAAATTACAATTACACCCTCGCTCCCCAACCCCCTTTATTCCGAGAGACACTCTTTTTCACCAGGAGACACACCTCTTCACCAAGAAACTCCAACTCCTTATATATGAGTCATACCTAACACTTAGTTCGGGCATGGAATCTGAGTTGTGGTGAGAGCGATGGTAGAGGTGCTGTCACTGTGAATGGGAGTCTAGAAAAGTGAAAGTTTCATAAGCTCTTGTAGAAGTCTATGCAACCAAATGATTTCTGTTGTAGTGGTGGCTAAAGCCCGGTACTCTACTTCAGTAGATGAGTTTGCAACCATAAGTTGCTTCTTAGCTGACCATAAAATAAGCGTGCTACCTAGATAAATGAAATATCCACTGGTTGATTTTCGATTAACCTGATCTCCTGCCCAATCTGCATCAGTATAAACAGATAAAGTGGGAGAACCAAGCTCAATAGCAACACCATAGGTAAGAGTGCCTTTCAAATCGTGAAGGAGTCATTTTAGATGTCATTGATGAAACGTAGGGATTATGCATGTGTTGGCTGAGAAAATTCACCATGAAGCTTATATCTGGGTGAACGACAATGAGATAATGGAGAGAATCGATGGTGATTCAGTAGTATTGAGGATCAAGAAGAGGTTGCAGAGTAATGTTGTGACAGAAAGGTTTTGTGGGAAGGGGGGATAGAATACGCTTTGAGTGAAGCATTCCTGTCTTGTTGAGTAGTTCAGTGGTATAATTCGTTTGCTGCATTATATAACCCATGGATGTGTTGAGAATCTGAAGCCCTAGAATATTAGATAATGGGCGAAGTTGTATTTGGTTAAATTGTTGGCTAAGATTGTGAATGAGTGATTCAATTGAGGTGGAAAAATTGTCGGTGATTAAAATGTCATCGACGTAGATGAGAAGGTAGACTTTGATGCTATGGTGGTGATATAGCAAAAGCGAGGGAACGACATTGCTTAAAATTGTGAGTGAAAAGAAATTGAGAGAAAGTAGAGTATCATTGTCGGGGTGCCTGTTTCAAACCATGAATGGCTTTGTGTAGTTTGCACATGTGATGAGAATTTTGGCTGTCAATGAAGCCCGGTTTGTTTCATATAAACTGCGTCAACTAATTTTTCATGAAAAAAAGCATTCAATACATCAAGTTGTGTAATTGGCCATTTCTCGTTAGCGGCAATGGTGAGACGCATTCTAAAGGTTGGGAATTTTGGCTACGGGACTGAATGTCTCTTGATAGTCGATCCCGTGTTGTTGGGAACAACCTTGAGAGACGAGACGTGTCTTATATCGAGCAATAGTGCCATCGATGTTGTACTTCNAAGACTCGGCAGAGAGGAAACCGAAAGGAAACAGAGCACTGAGAAAGGGGGGGGGGGAAGAAGGGTACCTTCTTAATGCAAATGTAAAGCACCCCAACACAAGAAATCACCTCAAAGAGATGCCCTCACAGAAATCTTCTCCCTGAACTCCTCTCACAGCCAAAAATCCCTACTCCTCTCTTTTTTTTCTTTTTTTTTTTTGCCAACTTTTCAACAACCCAAAAAAGATCAAAAGGAACTATTTTTATATGCCGAGAAGAGAGGGGAAGAGGCAGAAGGTCACCCTTTGAACCCACGACACTCGAATCGGGACAAAAAAAAGGACACGCTCCCTGCTCACAGAAGGCGAAGCCACCGAAGCCTCTCGGACCGAGCGGCGAGAGACGTGGCAGCAAGGGAAGCATCGGGAAGAAGAGAAGAAATGCCATTCCAGTGTACCAGGGAGCAAGCCTCCGAGAGTCAAATTACCAAGAAAAGGAAAACCACAGCTCAGAGCGACTGACACGGCTTCAGGAAGGAAGGCCGCGGGCAGAAGAATGTCAGGCAAAGACGGACGAGGTCAACTTGCTCTCGCGTGGAGGAGGAGCTTGCTCGGCTCGAGACCGAGAAAGGGAAAANTGGCAGCGAGGGAAGCATCGGGAAGAAGAGAAGAAATGTCATTCCAGTGTACCAGGGAGCAAGCCTCCCATAGTCAAATTACCAAGAAAAGAAAAACCACAGCTCAGAGCGACTGACACGGCTTCGGGAAGGAAGGCCGTGGGCAGAAGAATGTCAGGCAAGGACGGACGAGGTCAACTTGCTCTCGCGTGGAGGAGGAGGAGCTCGCTCGGCTCGAAACCAAGAGAGGGAAAGAGCCAGACAATCGAACGGGAGAGGGAAAGGAGGCAGCGCTCGGGTGCGTGCGTGGGGAGTTAGGGATTAAAGAGGAAAGGAAGGATAAAAGGGTTTAATATAAATATATATATATTAAATTTAATTTGATTTACTCACGCGCGGTGACGTGACAGAATGGGTGTCCTCCCTGGGCAAAATCGACGTTCCGGACGCGTCGGTGCAGTCTGTTTTGTCATTCGAGGTCGCTCGGATGACTTCGTCGACAATCAGGTCAAAAACGAGTCGAAATTCAAATTTCACATGATTTCGTCCCGCGATCGATCGCTTCAAAAGATTTACTCGAGCATTCGACAGGTAACGGTGCAAACGATGTGAATCGTGGCGATCGGACGTGTCGACTCTCCGAATTGCGAAGTTTCGTGCGCACGTGTTGACCTCACTTTTANCTTGCATCACACATCAATTCAAAAGGTTTTCCCCAGTTTGGTGAAACTATAATTGGTGCAATGATTAATTTTGCTTCCTTATCAAAATTGAAAATTGCATCTTGTTGACCTCACTTTTTGTTGGGTCTAAGAAACTTCTTTAGTAGCCTAGGTCTAGCCATAGGACTTTCCTATTGACTAGTCTTAGAAGATCCAGCACACCACACCTATTGGGGGTCCATTTGTTGACCTCACTTTTGGTTGAGGTCTCGAAATTTTTTATCCTAGGTCTAGCCATAGGACTTTCCTATTGACTAGTCTTAGAAAACTAGAAAAGGTACCCCCATCATTAGAAATTCAAAACTCTCCTATTTACTTGACTTGGAGCTCCACATATTGATCTTAACCTCTAGCATTTAGTAGATAAGATCATTATAGGAGAATTCAAGAAAAATCCCTATAGGATTACTTGGCTTTAGGGTCAACCCTGGANAGGTAAGATCATTATGAGAGAATTCAAGAAGAGTTCCTATAGGACTATTTGGCCTTAGGATTGACCCTGAATGTTGGTTTGGAGTTAGGGTACACGATATTCTCACAATATCCTTGCTATACATAAGGACCCAAAATGGGAATTTTATTGATTNTTTGCCCCTAGGCACCTCCAAATTACCTAACTGCCCTTGGGATCCAAATTTGGCTAATATTCCCAAATTTTGGAAAAATACCCAAAATTAATCAAAACCCATTTCAAACACCTTGGATACGTCCAAATTTGTCAAAATTTCTANTATTTATGTAAATGAATAAAAGGCTGAGTTACTTTCGATTTGTGTTTCATGAGAATGCACCAACAAAAGCGGCTGTAAACATAAATAAAAGTAACACAATAAATGTAACTATCCACAGATGAATGTAAGAGCGAACCCCACACATCAGAACGTATCATATCAAGTAAGGAAAAAGAAGTGTAGAAACAAAAGGTAGCTTGTGACTTTTATTTTGCAAACATTGTTGACATGCTGAAATTTTTGGGAAAATCTGAAGATGTGGGTGTTGCTGTGAGATAACACTGATGATCTTGCAATGAGGGTGGCTGAGACGATGGTGCCAGGTGTTGTGAGTCAAAGTGGAATGATGTAAAGCAGTGTAAGATAGAGACCTTAACTAGCAAGACCAGTCAGGATACTATTCCTAATTTGGAGATCCTTAACATAAAAAGAGTTAGGAATAAAGGTTTCTCTGAGGGTCTGAGTCATCAATCAACACATATATTCAACCGTCGTAAGCAAATAGCTCAGTAAAGGTAAAATACAAAAAAAAAATGAAAATTTTGTCTAAGAGACAGATAAAGCAGATAGCCGGTCAAAATCAGTCGATCGACAACATCGACTGAGAGCCGACCGAAAGTCTCAAGAGAAGACTTTGGATCAAGTGAAACAGAACGCAACGAGACGCTAAAATCATAGAAGTACAATTAGTGCATTATTGTGATTGCATTTCTGACATTTAAAGTATCTCCTTCTTATCGCAGCTTCACTTTAAAGAAATAAGAGACTTGATAGCATTTGTGTATAACCAAAAGATGTCTGATATACGAAAAGATGTATGTTCGTACGAAAAGGTGAGAGAGACATGCAGAGGTGCCAATGAAGATAACTCTCAGGGGCTAGCACATAATTTATACTTTGATCCTCCTTTACTCTATAAATAGGACCTTTCCATGTAAAGGAGATCATGTCATTTTAGGCATCGCTCTCCCCTTTTCTTGTAATAAATATTTTTAATATTGTGGCATGGGTTTGAGAGCCCGAGGAACACCCCCACTTTTGGCCCGTTGGGGTCAATCACTGCATCACTCTCCCTTCTTCTCTTTTTTTTCTCTCACGGTTCTCTACGCTTTATTCCTTGGGCATGCCTACATGATAAATTAAGATTCAGCAATTGCGATTTTATTCTAGAGTGTGGTTTTGATTTGTAATCAGATTGAAGCCCTAGTAGAAGAATAAAGTTTTTTTATCCCAGCATTGATCTGAAATAAAAAATGTTTGGCTATTTAATTAGGCTCCGTTTGGGATCATTTTTGTTTCTATTTTATGGGGTTTTTTTTCATACTTTGACTTGAATTAAAACATGTTTGACAGAAATAGTTATTTTTAAAAATACTCAAAATATCTTCGGAAGTGTTTGGGAGCGCCTTTTAATAAGATTTATTACCAGATTTACTAAATTCAGTCAAACGCTAAATTACAAGAGTTTCATGGATCATGATTTTTTTGGATTTAGGATTCCAAATTTTGTCTTCAATTCAACTTACATCCAGATGTACTAAATCCAAGAGTACGGTGAATCTACTAGATTTACAATGTACAGATTTAGTAAATCCTACTTGCAGCCAAACACTCCCTTTAAGTGTGTTGAGCATTTTTAAAAGCAAGATGATTTATTTTTATAAACGAAAAATAAAAAACATATAAAAATTATGCTAACATAAAATCTTTTCAATAATAAAAGTAAAAACCAAACTTAAAGCAGAAAACAAAGCTTTAGATTTCTTTCTCACCCCTCTGTCTCTCCTTTCTTAATTTTCACCCGGAGGATTTCTCATCCCCTCCTATCTTCTTTTTTATTTTTTTTTTATTTTTGCGTGGGGGGTGGGGCGTAGGGGGTGGGGGTAAATAGGTGAGAATAAACTATACTCAGAAACAGGGAAAGCTGAAAAGAAAAAAAATCTATGAAAAAAGAAACAGTACCACAAGGAAATGTAAAATAGAAAATTTTAACTCAGATTGAACCGCAGTGTCATAAGGGACAGCACTATCCTGCATAATCTGATAATATTCAGTGTATACTCCTATCTTCTTGTTCTCGGGTTTGAGTTTCTGAAACAAACAAACTTTACTATGGAAGGTTATAATTTGCTAAAAATCTATAGAGAAAAGTTTCAAGCAATCAAACATGTTGTTCAGGACAAACCCCAAGATACCAAAAGAAATTAAAAAAAGAAAAAAAAAACATTTTTATTGAATTATCTTCTAAATTTGGAGTACACAAATTTAGAATGCTCCCTATAAGATTAAAGCAAAGCAAAATTCCTTAATATTGCAATATATCTGCATCAATTTTAAGGAATTATTTGATCTTCGAAGATAGAAAATAAAGAAAAAGCTTCTAGCCTTTATTATTTTCATTTAATTAGAAATCAAATTTAATTAAAGCTTTGCAAATCCAAAAAACATAAAACAAAAATAGAATATAAAAATGATTAAAATAAAATTCTTTTCTAAAATGAAATCTTTTCCAGAAGTAATCAAATGAACTCATTACAAAATCTATAGAAATTGGCATTCTAAAAGCCACATTTTAGTTGTTTACAACAATATGCTAAATATGTGATAAACGTGTTCTTGCTTTATAATTTGATCAGTTAGCTATGCAGATAATCAAGTAGTTACTCGTCAACGCATCAATTGTCTATAATTAGATAACATATTTTCAAACTTGAAAAACTATATTTTATATAAATCCAATTTATTTCTCCTTAAGACATTTTAAAAAGAAGCTCATACAAGCTAAAATCAATAATGACTTCTAATACTCATTCAAATATTAAAAATAATAAATTTTACTACCGTATTGAAATATACACTGATTCAAGAATAAGAATATAACTGCAAATGAACTGAGCCAAACCAAGCAAGGGTCGCGATTGAGCCCTTATATTAAGAGCATGTTCATGCTTAACCCAAGCTCAATTATAACATTTAAGACTGTTCAAGCTCGTTTGTAAATATCATAGCCAAGCCCAAATTGAGCTTGATTCAAACTCGGTTTATATATAAGGATTATCAAGCTTATTAACAAACAATTCTTTAACAAATAAATGAGTCATAATTAATTGAGTCTTACACAACTTTATATGAGCAATTTGTTAGCAAAAGAACTAGTCGTATCAAATAAAGTTCGTTGAATCTAAAATAAACATTTAAATAGTATTGTTCACCAATGAATTGTTCGTTAAACATTTAAATAATATTGTTCACAAATGAATTGTAATCTAGAAGTAATTGAGTCGTAAGGGAACTTGTTCAAGAACTTACAATAACACTGTTCATGAACATAAATGAACCAAACAACAAGCTATTTAAGCTTGTTTATTTAGTAATTAAGTACTTACGAAGGTGTTCAAATTCATTTGAATGGTTAATTAAACAATTATGAAAGAGTTTTAATCGAGTCAAGCCATGAAAAACTTGTTGAATGCTCATTTCATTTGCATCCCTAATTGTATAATGAAAAATGATCTGCACATATCTCGAGGCAATCAAGTAATTGGTCACCTAAATTCAGTCGGCCGACCAAGCTCTCTCTCTCGGTCATCTCATTTCAGTTGGTCGATCCACTCTCTCCTTCGACTAGACATATAACCATGCTAAAGCGATCATCATCTTCAAAAAATTCACATATAAGCCACTTAATTTTATATGTATTGAGTGTCATCAGGACCAAGGCAAATAAACATGGACATGAAAGCCCGCATCAATCTCAAAACGATCCAACGGTCGAAATAAAAAGGAATAAAATGCTCTTTGCCTATCTCTTTAAAACATAGCCAAATTTGTAATTTTTGTACATATTACCCCTCATATCTTCTGTAAATATGAAGGCTTCATGAGGTAAAAGGGGAGAAGTTTTTTAGGGCAATCATATTTTGTAACCTCTAATTTTATAAAATAAAATAAGTTCATGAGCTCGGAAACACTCCATTCCCCCCCCNNNCGGAAACCCTCCATTCCCCCCCCCCCCGATCGGGGGAACTCCTCCTCCTCCTCTCTCTCTCTCATTTCTCTATCTCTCACGCTCCATTCCTTGGATATGATCTACCGAACATATTCAAATTCAAAACTTGCTAAGAGCTCGTTGGCGCGACTTCCTCTGTGCGGTGCGGCGGGAGGTCACGGAAAGGCACTGTTTGGCTCTGTGTTTAGCTCGCGGCCACCGCGAATCCGAGCGAAAAGCCAATCGCGGGTGAGACCCGGCAGCATGCGTTACCGCTCCGCTTTGTTACTCCTGTATCCCTAATTTTATCTTCGTTAGTTCTCACACGTTCTTTAGCTGCCCCGCGCCCCATTGAGTGTGACCTTCCAGCGGATCTAGGTACGTGGGGGAGAAAGAGGGATGATGTTTCTAGAACAAATTCAGATAGCTAATGGAGGAAAGAGGAAGTTAATGGTATTGTTGGTGGACGACCTAGGCTTGTTTTGCAGTCTCGGGCGGTGTCATTGGCCAACGACCATACGGATGGCCATGGTGAATTTACTTTAATCGTTAATAGCAAGGATTCAAATCCATTTGGACTTGCTCGCCCCAGAGAGGAAGTGTTGGCTGAGAAGGGACAGGATTGGAAGAAGCTTGATGATAAGGGACTAATGACCTTACTTAGGTAAAAAGGGTCGTGGCTTGGGTAATGGAAGTTTGTCTGAGGATCACACTCAGTGAAGTTGGAGCAAGAAAGTTGCATCTAATGCTCCTGCTTCAATGTTTGGTTTTCTACGCCCACCTAATATTTACTGATTTTGTTTTATCAATTTGTGCTATTTGCTTATTTTTTTACTTTCTTTGTTTTTAATTTATTTATATTGTGCAGCTTCTGCTTTGATAAAATAGTTTTATGTCTTCTAATTTCATTTAACTTACGTAACTTATTTAATTCTATTTAAAAAAAAGAGCTATGCTGGAATTAACTTGCTTCATTTTTTGCCTGGACTTTATATTAATACTTTAGATTAGAGTTTGCCCTCTTTACTTGGGCATTAATTTAGTCTTCTATCTAGCCATCATGAAAGTTATTCAAGTTCTTGCTTGTCTAATAACTGGTTCTGCTCATAATTTTCTTAAATGGTGGTGTTAGTTTCTATTGTTGCATCGATGTCTTATTTTTTATTAGTGACTACACATTTTGTGCTCCCTATCATTGATAGTTGTGCTCCCTATCATTGATAGTTGTGCTCTCTATCATTATTACAAACAAATTTACTGAATAGGGGCAGAATTGTCAATTTTTCAGAAACAGCTGCCCTACAGCAGGGCAGCTGTTTTCACACAGCTGCAATAAACAGACAGTCAACTTCCCTGGAGCAGCTTCCTGAGGCAGTCTAACTGCTGCAGCTGTGCCAAGAGAGCCTAAGAATAAACNTGTGCTCCCTATCATTGATAGTTGTGCTCCCTATCATTATTACAAATAAATTTACTGAATAGGGGCAGAATTATCAATTTTTCAAAAACAGCTGCCCTACAACTGTTTTCACACAGCTGCAATAAACAGACAGTCAACTTCCCCGTAGCTGTTTCTTAAGGCAGTCTAGCCGCCGCAGCTGTGTCTAACAGAGCCTAAGAATAAAAATTAGTGGACTTTTGCCATCAATCTCAATGCAAATATCAAGTAACAGAGAAAGGAACGGCCATGATCAACTTAGAAAAGAACACGGTTTCTACACGCTAGTATGGGTGGAGGACAAACCTTTGAGCCATTTGCCGCCACCGGTGAGAAGCCGTTAGAAACAAACCCCAAACTTAGATCGTCTCCTTCGCTATTAAACACCACTATTCCTTCTCGTCTTCCTCCCTCGAAGGAAAATAAACAGCCTTTTCTCTGGTTTTCTCTCCGGCCCTTCAGCTCGCCGGTGGAGAGCAATATGAGCTGATTCAATGACCCCCCGTCGAAGTACCTCGGAAATGACCACGATGGAGACAATGCGTTTGAAACAGCTTCAGCTTCTGTGCCTTCGTTCCCATAGCTCTCGTTTGGCCCTCGTGGGTGGTAATCACACCGCTGCTCGTTTTTGCACCCGCTAAATCTCTGCCGTCCAATCATTCCTTCTTTTCTATCTTCTTGTTCTTTCTTCTCCTTCCGACGAAATATTCACAGCCGATCCGGTGGATAGAGGTGCTCGGCAGTGCGGTCGAGCCCGGCTGGAATCAGATCATGGTCCGCTTCCCATATACACGCTTTCTCTGCTTCGTATCCCGAGCAGCCATACTTGCCGTCATCGTCTGCTTCCGCTGGTACCATGCAGGCGAAGGACCGGCTATGAAAAAATGGGAGGTCTCTTTTTTACCGGAGCTTCTCCGCGGCCTCAATGGCATTGAGCTTCTCACATCTGACGCCAATCGCGCCGTTTTCCATGTGAATCATTCCTCCCAGATTTCAACTTTTGTTGAGAACCGGGTGGAGCGGATTAATGTCGAGGACAGCACACACGCCATCGGTTCCGGAACCCTAGATTTCGTCTTCGTCTCCGGCGACAATTCCAACATTCGTTTCGCCGACATTNGGCATTGAGCTTCTCACACCTGACGCCAATCGCGCCGTTTTCCATGTGAATCATTCCTCCCAGATTTCAACTGTTGTTGAGAACCGGGCGGAGCGGCTTAATTTCGAGGACAGCACATACGCCATCAGTTCCGGAACCCTAGATTTCGTCTTCATCTCTGGCGACAATTCCGGCATTCGTTTCGCCGACATCGCCCTCAAAATAGGCGGCATCGCAGCCGTCCAGGTCGACCTAAGTGCCAATGAGCCGTTCCGCATTCCGCCCAATTTTCAAATCGTCTACATCAGTCGACTCTCGTCCACCGTAATCGCCATGCGGAAGATCTCGGGGGCCCCTCCGACCCTCAACGTCACCGGCAAACAAACAGAGAGGCGGATGGGTCGGTGGCTTCTCGCAGTATCGGAGGCCAAAAAGGAAGCACTGAACATGCTTGAGGACGTGGCGCTTGAACCCCCGGCGAAGGGGCGGCTTCAACTTCATCATCTGACTCGGTACCTTCCCGATCTGCTCGGAGACTCATTGGCTGACTACCGCCNGACCTAGAAAATTTGAACTCTGCTACAACGAGGAGCTTGAAGCTTACATGGTGGGCAGCCCGGCCATCTTCATTAGCAAGAGGACCTACATTCCTTCCTTAGCTTTAAAACAACAAATCCATAGGATATCGAGATTGTTTGTCTAGTGCAACATAAATCCTCAAACATATTTTGAGGCATTTGTACAACCATATTATATAATACAAGCCCTAACTTGTATCCTCAAATAGCCATAGGAATTCGAGGTTGTTTGCCTAGTGCAACATAAATCCTCAAACACATATTTTTAGCTTTGTACAATCCTGTTGTACAATCTAAGCCCTAACTTGCCTTAGGATTCCGAGGTTGTCATTTGTTGTACAATCCTGTTGTACAATCTAAGCCCTAAACTTGTCTTAGGATTCCGAGGTTGTCGTTTGTGTACAATTCTATTGTACAATCTAAGCCCTAACTCGCCTTAGGATTCCGAGGTTGTCATTCGGCAATCCTGTTGTACAATCTAAGCCCTAAACTCGCCCTAGGACTCCGAGGTAGTCGTTTGTTACGACTAATCCTCACATCTTCAAGGTTATTTGTGCTGATTGCTTCACACAAATGTAAATCCTAATAAACACCTCACATCTTCAAGGTTATTTGTGCTGATTGCTTCACACAAATGTAAATCCTAATAAAAAATTGTCTCACATCTTCAAGGTTATTTGTGCTGATTGCTTCACACAAATGTAAATCCTAATAAACCTCACATCTTCAAGGTTATTTGTGCTGATTGTTTCACACAAATGTAAATCCTAATAAAAAAATTGCAGGATGAAATATCTCAATAATTTCTCCTAAATTGAAGCCAAGTAATAGGATAGCTTGGGAAGTCACCGAAGTTTTCCTTCGGATCTGTGACATCCTTTAGTATTTCCTCTTTTGGACTCCAAAACAAAATGTTCCAAATTTGAATTAATCCCATTCACACTTCTCAGTCCGATATCTTTGAAGTGTCCTTACCATTTGAACTCCTTGAAGGTAATTTTTCTTGATTTTATTGAGAGTGTTCTTAAGTAACTTCTGTTACCTAAGATGTAATTAACTATAGGGGCTTGCCCTTATAGGAAGTTTTTCCCGAACCCAGCATAACATAAACCCTGTTTAATTCCTTATATTAAATGCGGAACTTGTCAGCCAATACATATGGTTTTGCAGACCAAACGGATTTCATAACTTTCATTAGTTTGTTTGATCAAGTCTCACCCTCAATTCTTGTGTTCATCCTTCGGGATAGATACAGGATTTGAGGTAAAACGCTCTTTCATTTAAACTATGAAAATTATGGGGTCAGTTTGACTTCATCTTTTTCAAAACTAAAATTTTTAATGTCCTTCCGAAACGGGCAACAGGACTTCAATTCTGATGACCGACAGCTTCTTACGGGTAAACCCCATACCAAAAATAGTGCCGACAGCACGGGAGTGCGAATTGTGCAAAAGGCCACCCTAAGGCTCAGAAAGGTCCTATAAGGATCCCTTTTGGGTTTCCTCATGTCTATTTCATCCTTCTAAGTGTTAGAAGTCGATACCACACACACGAAACTCTAAAAGGGGACAAAAGTAGGTCGAACTTCTAAAACGAGGCGGGTCTCATTTCTAAGGTCCTAAGATAGTCGCAGGGAGATCCCTAAGACTAGATCCTAACTCCTACGAGAAATACTAGGTCTCACTAAAAATGAGGTCAACACTCCTGCGTCACTAACTTATATATTAGGTTTTGTATATAAATACATTTCATATTGGATGACTGTATTCGTAAAATTACATGAAATATATAGCATCGGCCAGGCTTATAGTGAAGTTTAATTAAAAAATAATAATTATAAATTCAAGGTCATGTATATGGTTTACATTTTTAACATGGGAGCAGGACTCCCTGACTCCTGCAAGTGAACCAGTCGGCCCAATTGAAGCCGGTGCATGGTAAACATAGGTCGAGCAACTTGGGGGCGGGATTTTGACGTGGTCGGACTATCGTCAACCCCTCTCCTCCTTCCTTTCTAGTTGTCGCCCTTCCCTTCCTGTTTTATCTATCAATTATTATATATGTGTTGTTTTGCTTGTTAGAGTTAGTTTTTTATGTGTTCTACTTTCAGATTTTCTATGTGGAGAATATTCCCTAGTTTAGGGTTGTATCCGAGGGGTGATGATNTAAAAAATTCAGAAAATAGCTCCTAAACTTCAAAAATTCATATCTTTGTGTAGAAAATTCATAAAAATAAAAATAAAAATACCCTCTTGCTCAGTGAACAGAGGAGAATCATGTGAAAATATTTTCACATTAATTTGATGCATAAATTATTTTTAAAAAATGAATTAGGGTTAAGGATTTTTCAATTCTCCATTCATATTGGGATATCACCTTGACCCCAAATTTTTATATGTTATAGCATCTGTCTAGATGCACAATTTGTGCATTTTTCCAAAGACATAGAAGATCTCTAGACAGAGATCTTAATTTTCTAAGTTTTTATGCATTTTCTGTTCAAATAATTATAGAAGATTTCATGTGGTTTAGAAAATTCTACAAATATTCATATGAGTTCCCTTTGGCCAGAATAGTCTTAGAAAATAATTTTATAACNAGCTTTTATATAATTGTGTACTAAAAGTGTTTGGGTGTAGTTTCTTTTACCATAAAGTAGTAATTTAGTAAGAGAGAGTAAGGAGGAGACATCTCAATTTAAATGGGGACTAAAAGAGTTGAAATAATCTACTATGCAATTGTAAGTATATTGACACACTCTTCTCTTGAATTAAAGATAATGAACTTACAATGCTTATGTACAGTGTCAGTTCAACAATAATAGTTGTAACGGGCCGCAAAGGTCGTAGTCAATTACTATGAAGGCAGTAGTCCATCCTGATAGTAGAGGTCGTAGTTGAAAAACTTTTTTAGTGGTTGTCCACGTAAGCTGTAGATGGTTGCTTCAGAAGCGTCGGTGGGCCACAGAGACCGCAGTAGGAAGTTGTTGGAGCTATCGGTCACGTAGGTCATAATTGGTCACATATGTTTTAACGGTGAACTCTGATAATGTATGCATGCCTCAAAGTTAGGACTTGAGAGTTGCATCAACCATCTCTTACTTTCACCTATTAATCACCGCCTATCAATTGCTCGCTCACTATAAACACTCTTCATAACTCATTATAGACACCCATCACCCACCCTTTGACTAGAGACCACCTCTATTTAATTTTAAATCAAAATATAAACCAAATAAAAATAATAAAAAACTAAAGTGAGCCAACATGACCCCTTAGTTTTTCAGTAGCTCTAATGATGCGCATGTATTATTGTAAGTGCTTTCTAAATCCCAAAAGAGGGGATCTTTTTATAAATGTTAAAAATTGCTTGATGTTGTAATCACAACAATAGTCGGCAAAATAACACATCAATGCAATTTAAGTATAGCCACGGAGATTTTTGGAGTTGTAGAGTTTTTACAATAGCTTGTCCTTATTTTTCTTGAACTTCATTTTGCTTGCACAAATTTATAAGTGCCCTTTCTTTGCACAAAGGTCAAGCTATGAGAATAGACTTTTTATTTTTTGGGCTCATCCTTGTCCTCTTGTTTCTTTAACTCCTCATAAAGTCCTCATTTAGATGGATGGATTCGATATAATGGAGGTGAGCGGCAATTGAGGTTCTCAATCTCTGTGATAGGGGTTTAGTTTTTCTCTTTAAGAAAATAGATGGTTGTCTTTATTTTAGTAAATTGGATCAAATTATGAGATTTTTCAACTTATTTTTAAAACGTTTTTAGATTTGATTCTTATTTATACATTTGTTTAAAATTCACTTGTCTTCCTCTTGCTTTGGGATTTAATTGCAATGCCTTTTCATAATAGGATTGGTGTGTATTTCTTCCTTTAATTTTCAAAATGAGAAATAGATTGTTAGAATTATCAAATGGACAATCATATTTCATTGTGCCTTATTCATAAATAAAAGAGAGTACAATAATGATATTATATTTTTGCATTACTTTAAAGTGTATGTACTAAGATATTTCTGATTTTTTACATGTATAAGTTTGTAGTCATACTACTTTCTGGCTCGACCAGCTAAGCTAATTATTTGGCTTTGAGTTGACAGGATTAACTCAGTTAGCTAAGCTTTAGTCAGTATGGGTCGACCGGCTAATATGGCATGGTTATCGATCCTTGATTCATAATGAAGAGCTTATAGGACGTCCATGGGATGGTTGGAGATGATGTGGAGTTGGATCTTCTCTCAGATAGACTCTAATAGAGGGTAGAATACCACATCAGGTTAGCTTTTTTATAGTGGTTTGCTCAGATGCTCTTTAGTTCTTGTTTTTGATAGAATGGTTCATGCTCAGATCATTCGATCGTCTTCTTATCTGTCTCATGGCATGGTTGGTTTTAGCATTGTTGTCTTAACTCGAACAGCTT
The DNA here is from genome assembly GCA_002079205.1 of Phalaenopsis hybrid cultivar. NCBI lineage: Eukaryota > Viridiplantae > Streptophyta > Magnoliopsida > Asparagales > Orchidaceae > Phalaenopsis > Phalaenopsis hybrid cultivar. Next base: position 3,727 of record JXCR01038601.1, on the reverse strand, counting down.
CATTTGATCGGTTAAGTTGGACTCACATCGTTTCAACAGCGGGCAAACCTTCTTTATACTCTTTCCTTCTGGACTATTAGATCTTTTTGAGATCTATGCTGATATTTTCGATATAAATCTTTTAGTTCCTCAATTTTCTTATTTCTTGAAGGCGGCGTTGCAATAAAAATAAGAGAATTTAATATAAAAATGGATCGCATTCAATTTTTAATAAATGAGTCAATAATTGAACTCCCTTAATTTCTATGTATTTTATTCTTATAAATTGATCACATTACTTATTTGCTATGCATCTTCCATCATTTGAATTAGTCGGCTTCTGAGAGTTGGGCATTGTGATGGAAAACCTATCGAAAACTCATGATGACATCTCCCATAAAGACCGATTTTGGTTTGCCTTTGGGAAAACGAAAGGGCGAAGCCACGGGAAAGGTGAGAGGATGATGAAAATTGTTGGGAAAAACATGATTATTACACTCGCTATGCCAAATCAATTGGGGTCGTTTGACTCATTCCTCAGTAATAAGCAGATGAATGTTCAACCAACCAGTCCGACCATCGATCTGACAACCCAACCTTTTATTGCGGCACAAGACTCTCCAATCTACCAAACCATTGAAAAGGTTATTGATGCCTCCCATCACATGCATCATTGCTCCATAGTGATGGTGTCATGCCGATCACAAGATCTAAGTTAGATCAGCTCCCAAGTATGAGGGGCTTAAATTTTATTTATGAGATGTAATGTTTGTTGAAGTTCTATTTTATTTTATGATGTTTCTTAATGTCGATGAGATGGAATTGGTAATTCAAGATGGCAATCTAGCTTTGATTGGCATATGTGAGAAACTGAATGTGGTGACAATAACATTAGACCGTGGGACAAGAGAACACAATCGACTCTTAAGCAAGATGGTGGGGTTGATCACCTTCACATCCCTTCTAATAGACACAAAGAAGAAGCTAAAATAACTCAAGACGTTCTTAAGGTTGTTTGCCCATCGTATGGAAGAGATTGAGAGTTCATTCACTTAGTCAACATGGATCCAACAAGGTGAGGAGATAGTTGAGCTATCGACTTGTGTGGAAAAGGTGAAAAGGATGGAAGAGGTGATGTTGACTCATCCTTATGAACTATTTGACATCTGCGAGAGAGATCTGATGGTCCATGTCCAAGATGAGTCAAATTGGTTGGGTCAGTTTAGATATGATAGGGATTTTTTATCTAAGATATTGTTTCAACTGGGGCATGTCTTGGTCGAAGCAGCAACATATTATCATGTAAAGAATTTTGTTTCAGACTAATTTTAAATGCTTGTATTATAATTTTAAGTATATTTTAGGGAATAAATTTTTTTCTTCACTTCTTTGGTGTCGATGTGATACCACGGCAAGCTCATGATAGAAATGACTACTGTATTTTGCTTGAACCCTTGCATGANGGGGGGGGGGGGGGGCACAAGATTTGTGAGATCACACTTTCTTTCTCTTTTTCCCCTTCCTTTTGGCCTCCCGATTCTTTGCCTTTGCGCTCTGCTTGATGGCTCCTTCCTATTCTATGCAAAATTTTGGGTTGGTCGCTCTGAACGAACGATCATGAATGACCCTAGAGGACGTCAATATGTTATGGAGACTAGTGTCTTCAATCCTACCATCAAGCTTCGGGATGTTGGTGAAGCTAATAGCTACCAATTTGTACTGTGATGATTTCCTATTCTACAAATATCAATTTTGGTTGGGTCTCTAACTGCCCATTTGTCATCTAAATCAACTATGACATCATCTCCTCCCATATTAAGTTCAACTTTATCTTAGTCATCATGACCGTCATCATTTTTTATCGCCGGTCAGTAATTCCAAGGTTCATCGACCTCTTCAACCATTTGTTATTTTCTTCCTTATTGGTTCGGACAAGTTCGTGCAGTTTTTGAGGTCTCCAAATCACTCATAAGATATTTTTCATTATTCATAATTGTCGGATAAAGCTAATTACACAGTAAATATNATATATATATATATATATATATATATATAGGGCACAAGGTTGGTGAGATCACACTTTCTTTCTTTTTTTTTTCCTTCATTTCGGCCTCCTGGTTCTTTGTCTTTGCACTCTGCTTGATGGCTCCTTGCTATTCTATGCAAAATTTTGGGCTGGTCGCTCTGAACGAACGATCATGAATGACCCTAGAGGACGTCAATCTGTTATAGGAGACTAGTGTCTCCAATCCTACCATCAAGCTTCGGGATACTGGTGACGGTGATGATCTCCTATTCTACAAATATCAGTTTTTGTTGGGTCTCTAACTGCCCTTTTGTCATCTCAATCAGCTATGACATCATCTCCTCCTAGATTAAGTTCAACTTTATCTTAGTCATTGCCGGTCAGTAATCCCAAGGTTCATCGACCTCTTCAGCTATTTATTTTTTATTCCCTTATTGGTTCGGACAAGTTCGTGTAGTTTTTGCGGTCTCCAAATCACTCATAATATATTTTTTATTATTCATAATGGCCGGATAAAGCTACTTACACAATAAATAACATGTAATATTAATTAATATCTTAAGAGCATAGGGTTAGGGAAATTTTGAAGTATATGATATTCCAAGCCAAAATTTTGTAAAGCAACCCCCAATATTGAGGCAACTATTATATTTATTTTTAGGGTGCTGTGCATGCAATTTTCCCTTATTTTTATTTAATTTTATTAATATTTCTATTAAAAATTCGTCTCCTTAATATTGATTTGACTTTTGTGATTCATATTGGATCAAATTTGATGTGAATTTTATTTTTTATGTTAAATATTAAATAGCTCATCATGCAAAAAATAAAATAAAACTTATTTTTTTAAAAAAAAGATGAGCAGCCAATCTCCGCTATTGTAGAATATTCAAATTATTTTCAATCTATATGTTACTCGTGATTTTAAAATTTGAATGGACCGATTGATTTAATTGTGAACCGGTCATCCCATCAATCTGATATAAGCTCAAAACCAGCTTCAATTAGGAGTGTAAGCGAGCCGAGTATGAGTGGGCTGAGGTTTTGTTCATGTTCGACTCATTTGCATTAACTCCTGTTCAAAATCTGCTCGTGCTCACATTAGACTTGTAATGAGTCTGTTTGTGTTCGGCTCAATATTTGCTCGAATTTATTTGTGAGGAGCTAGAAAAATTTTTCGTTACTTTGTTTGCATGACTAGCGAGCCAAAATTCCTCCACAAGCCGTGAGGAATTTCTTGCTTTTAAACTGTTCTAAGGTATTAGGAAAATTTTTCTTGTATATGTGATGCCAAACCAATATAAGAGCGATGGGATATATAACACTTGAACATTACTTCTTATATTTGCCACGTGTTGAAAGATTCGCAGCGTAGAATAATAATGTAACGTCTTAACATTAGGCAAAGATTCAACACACACATATAAAATGAGGACTAAAAATGATGAGAAATCTAGATTTTTATGTGAAAAACTTTAGAAAGGATAAAATCTCATCTGTCCCCCAACCTATTCCGACGGAGAAAATCTCATCTGGCACAGCTCGCGTCGGGACAACGTGATGTAGCGGAGGTTTAAACTCATGTTCCGCCCCACTGTGTCATGTCTATTATCTAGACGAGCTGCGTCTAGACTAAAGACAAAATATTTGAGTTGTGCCCAGTAGGGTTGTCAAAACGGCTCGTTGTTCGTGAACAGCTCGTGTTCGGCTCGTTAAGAAGCT
>JXCR01038579.1:0-30735 GCA_002079205.1 Phalaenopsis hybrid cultivar | reverse complement strand
AATTTTGGAGGGATGCTTAGGCAACTTTTGGGAAAACTCATCCACATCTTTAAAGAGAAGACTTTGGCCAAAAATAAGAAGAGGAAGCTCAAGAGTTAAGTGAGGTAAAGTGTAGAAAGTCTAAATTGTGAGGAATCCTTCGAGAGATTGTAAGAGTAGAGGAAAAGTGAGAGATTTCTTCCTCCTTGCCACTTCGAAGAGGAATTCTGTGTGTTGTAAAAAAAGGAAGAGATTCAATGGAACATCGAGGAGTTTGCTTGGGGAGAAATTAGATATAATTTTATTTACTTGTTGTAGTTTGTATGACTTTGCTTTTATATATGAATTCCAAGTTTTGTTGTTTTTTCCCCAAGAGTTTTGAGTAGTTTTCTCTGTCTTTCTCCATGTCTTTAGATTTGTGAAATGGTGATTTGAATTAGTTGAGCCATGAAAATGTTAAAGAAGTTGTGATGATCTTTTCACTTCGATCTTAATTTGCTTTCAATCTGGCCAATTGATTTGTTAAAATATGTTGAGTTTTACAACTAAAGTTTTTATGATTCAGGGAGGTCAAAGCCCTTGGAAGTTGGGTGCAAATAAATAGCAAAATAACATTATCGGGCGTAGAATTGGAGATTTTAGAGTGACAGACTAAAATCCCAAATTTGGTCCTATCGTTTGGGTGTTGAAGTGTAGATGTTAGCCCTCAGGCAAGGGGAAAGTGGGAGCTCCAAAGTGAGTGCCGGTATCCTCCCAGCCTAGCCTCAGATTCAGTAAACAAGCGTAGGATTAGTTAATGTTCTATATGCCTGGACCAAAGGGTAAAGAATATTTATGCTCCTATTTGGCACAATACAATTTGAATTGATTCATTTTATCCATTCACTAAATTTTTTTAACGAGGAGAAGGATGCTTTCTTATATATTTAACACATTTAAACCCTCATTAGTATCATTAGTTATTTAATAGTTATTAAAATTACATATTTATTTTAATTGTAAAACCTTATTAGTATAATTAGTTATTTAAGAGTTATTAAAATTACATATTTATTTCAATTGCCTGTTAGTGACAGATAAGCAATTTGAATTCCACTGTTGTGATTAAGTATTGCCTTTCTAAAACCTTAGTTCGTAGTTCTAATATTACTCCCTGTGGGATCGATATCTAGGACTCCATTAGAGCCCTATATTACTTGAGAGATACGTATACTTGCCTTGATAAGTGTAACTTTACAATTATTGAATATTTTATAGATACATCTTTATCAAATCTATAACTGTTATTAAGTTCTTATTGCAGTTGCTGAGGAATTAAATCTTTTAGCAACATTATTAAATACTTATATTTTTAAGCATATATAAAGTCGTTGTCATAACCTATGAGCTTCTGTGAGGGAGTAGGTTCCATCCTTTAATTGACACCGATGGGTACAAGAGTATCCAAAAAATTATTGCTAATTTACCATTACCTCGTGGACATGGTGGGGAAAGGAGGAAGCTCAGTTTTCCAGAAACTAGCTACCAAGGAGGGTTGTTCAATTGGTGACTTAATTAAATGAGTGGGATGTGCAATATCCTCCTCACATGAAGAAAGAAATTTTAAGAGTTTTCAGATCTTCCAGACAAGCTCAAAGATCAACTGAAGCTTTTGCCTACTCGCAATCCCGTTAGGTTCCACTTGGGAAGCAAAATTGATACTGCCATCATCACCACTGATTCTACTATTGTTACTCTAAGACCTGCAGGTCGTCGACCAGTTAAGTCACATCTGGGGTCGAGAATTCTACCAATTACCAGTCATAGGGAGGTCTCTAAAGTTTTGAAGGAAAAGATGGAGAGGTTACCCGATATTGTACCTGGTTCACACCATGGGGAGCATACCTCAATTTGACATGCCAATGCCTCTATTGAGACACCCCATCTCAAGACATCACAGCCGAGAAAAAGGTATGGGGACTTAAAGTTGTCGTACCAATACGGTTCCGTGAGCCCATAGGGCAGGAATATGGAATGAAGCAAGGGTTTGAAGTATCCGACATTATCGCAGCTATTGCTACCAAGTTTGATAAGCCAATGGAGGATGTTCAGCAGAGTCCCCCTGATCTCAGGATGATACAAGAATTAAAAATTTAAGAAAGGTTGAGAAGCTCAGGGTCTAGATCTCTGAGTTAGCCCGAGAGCATGAAGTTTTCGTTGATGATGATGAAGAAGATTTTGACTTTAACGACTATCTTGATGAAGACTTCATGGATATTCATGTCATCAAAACTAGAGTCATTGCATATGCGCGTGACGCCCAACCTCTCATTGAATGGAATGTTGTAGAGGATTTGCATAGGTCTTTTCTACTAAGGGATGAGCAAATCAGCCAAATGGAGAAAAGGATGGAAGAGATGCCCACTTATATGGCTACCATGGCTACAGTTCATAGACATTCTCAAGCACAACAGTTACCTTTTCCCGAAGTCAATCAGCTAGAGGTTGTACATATCACCGATGAAAGGAGAGAAGTTGCCTCAGCTAATAGAGATGATCAACAGAAGAAGGATTCTTCTTTGAGTGTCATACCCGAAAAGGAATTTAAACAAATGGTTGAACAAGTTCAGGAGGTCTTAGCCCAATCTAAGGGTGGTGCGTTAATTTTAAAGGGTAGACCTTACCTAGAGAAGTTCGATTTCGTACCCTACCCTAAGGGTTTTGTGTCACCAAACTTTAATATATTTGACGGGACTGGAAATCCCAGACAACACGTAGTGCACTTCCGAGCTAGTTTTGGTAATACCGGAGGTAACAAAGCCTTGCTTTCCATTAGTCTGTTAGGGATAACATTTGATTGGTACGTCGAGCTGCCCAACAGATCAGTGAAGACATTTTTTGAGTTTGAACAGCTATTTGTAAAGAGATTTACCGAAGTGCATCATCATGTTTCTATTGGAGATCTTGTAGTGGAGAGGAAAAAGCCTAACAAGACTCTAGTAGATTATGTCTTGAGGTGGAGAAACCTTAGCTTGAAGTGTGAACCTCAGCTACAAGAACATCATGCGATTGTGATCCTACTCAAAAGCATCCATCGGCCAATAGCTTTCATTCTTAAAGGACTCACCATCAAGATTTTTGAGAAACTACTCAGCAAAGCTAGCAATCTGCAAGAGGAAGTTAAACACATAGATTCTTAGGAGAAATCAGAAAAGACCAGAAAAGTCCGAAGACTCAAGAAGAAGTGTGATACAGTGACAATGGTTGATAAGAGAAAGCAGCCAATGATAATACAAGCAGAACATTCTTGTCAAAAGTTCCCAATCGTCGTCACAACATGCTCAACAAGAAACACAACAATATGGTCAGTGGAGCCTGCAGTCACACCAAGGAGGATCATATCGAACAAATAATAAGAAGGGTCTGACCCTTTCAAAATGAAAGAGCATGATATACTCTTTCAAAGATGAAGTTGTACCCAAAATGTTCAGAAGTCTAATGAAGATGCCTGAGTTCAAATTGTCAAATTTGAGGAAACCTGAGGAAGTCGACAAGAATGATCAGCCCAATTATTGCCCGTACCATAGAATGCTTGGACATACTATAGAGGGATGTTTCTTCTTCAAGGATTGGCTCGAGAAAAATCTTAAGTAAGGGAATATAATGATCCCAAAAAAATATTTAAAACAACATGAAAAAGGTTCTGTAAATATGGTTTCGGCCAACCAATCACTCTGATAGATCTGTATTAAGAGAAATATGGATAGAGTATACTTTGGATCAAAACGTCTAAGATGATACTGGATCAGATTCAAACCGCTTCAGCTCAGGTAGCTATTCAGAGTCTACAACCTGCTCAGCCTAAGATGGAGATCTCACTAGAGAAACCACCGGAACTAGAAGAGAAAGAGAAGAATGACATTGTGATGACCAATAGCACGGGGGGTTGGATATGGGCTCCCACTTTTAGATTGGTTGTCGCAGATTTGGTGAAGAAAATCCTCGAACCCCTAACCTTGTATGATCATCTTTTTGCCCCACAGGGGTCTTATGGATATAATGATTATGATTTCAGCTATGTTTTAACTATTTCTAGTGATAATGTAGCTGACTTTGCACAATCTAACTCTGATCTCAATTTGTAAACCGATTCTCAAATCGTACTTAAGTCCGATGAACCCGTTAACAAGGATGAAGAAGATATCGCCAACATTGGTTACGCTAGCACTGAGAGTGAGGTGCTAGTCCTTGAGCATCATGCAACACCACTCGTTATCAACTTGGATCTCTATGATGAAGAAGAAGCAACAAAAAATATACCTACAACATTTCAAGAAGAAGAAGAAGAAATCACAGAGATAAACTTAAGTAGAGGGAAAGTGTTACCCTCGAGGTCAGCTCCAGTGGATAAAGGAAAACAAATAGTAACTCAAGAAGAGCTACCTCCACCTCTACCAGTGGAAGAACCACATAATCAAGCAAAGAATGGTGGGGGTTCATTTAGTTCACACAACTGAGGTCGAGGCTTCTTGAATGCCATCCACGTTACCAGCTCTGCTTCAGCAATCTTCGTCCACTTATTTGCAACAAGTTGGTGGGGGTTCATTTAGTTCACGCAACTGAGGTCGAGGCTGGTAACGTGGATGGGGAAGAACTGATACAATTGCTGGATGGACTAAGCTGACTATCAACATTGATGATGAAGAAAGCTACAAGGAGGAAATGATGCTGATAAAACAAAAGACACCAAAGTATGAGATATCCTTAGAAGATGTAGAGAAAAGTGGATAAGAGTCGATGTATGATCGGATTAAATACTATGTGAATGCCATGACCCTTACATAATTGTCCCTTAAGAGGTCGAGAGTTTAGAGCTCGAGGAAGTCCATAGTACTGGTTCAAAGCCGATCAAGTTTTACCGAGCTTCTATTTCTACTAATCTTGAAAATCATGTAAATTTGGATGAGAATCCTAATAAATTAATGGAATTACCTTTTGGTTAATTTATTTCTTGTGTACAAAAGTTAATTTAACATGGATATTTGCTAAAATAAATGTCAAAAGATAAGTTAAAACTTTTTGAAAAGTTGTGGTTTGTTAAAAGTCGAACTCTTAATTCAAAAGCGAGTTTGGGATTTGATATTGTAGGACCAGTTGATGATTCAAAATTTTGCATGGTCGTTACTAGTGGATCGAAAGAGGATTGCCTGGATGTAAAGGAAGACTCTCAAGATCAATTAATAGAAGATGCCCCGCCAAAATTTGACGAATAAATTAAATCAACCATTGATGAACTGTAAGAATCTAATCTCATGACTGACGAGCAGCCCCGACCTACATTTATAAGTTCCTTACTCAACGAGGAAGAATCTATGGAGTTAGTCAAGCTATTGTGAGAATTAAGGGATTACTTTGCATGGAGTTATGATGAAATGCCAGAGTTATCTCCAGAAATAGCAGTGTAAGCTAGGGGTGGACAAAGATATGACACTGATAAAGAAAACTCCTAAAAGAATGCACTTTAGATAAAGGGACAAGTCATTACCGAGGTAAAGAAATTATCAGATGCTAACTTTCTAAGAGAATAGCAATACCCCACATGATTAGCCAATATTATACCATTTAAGAAAATGGACAGATCCGTGTTTGTGTCGACTTCAGGGATTTGAACAAAGTCTGTCCAAAAGATGAGTTTCTATTATCGATACCAAAAATGATGGTGGAAATTGGTTCGACACAAGAGATTTTCTCCTTCATGGATGGATCGTCAGGATATAACCAAATCAAGATGTTTCCAGAAGATGCAGCACTTAAATCTTTTAGGACGGAGCAACTTATCAAAGAGCTATAACAAAGATCTTTGACGACCTCTTTCACAACCAAGTGGAGTGCTACATGGATGATTTGGTCATCAAGAGAAAATAGAAAATAAACCATTTGTATGATTTGAGGATTGTGTTTGAACGATTACGACAATATAATCTCAAGATGAATCCCTTAAAATGCGCCTTCGGCGTTTCCTCCGAGAAATTTTTAGGATTCTTTGTCCGTCATTGGGGAATCGAGATCGACCCTGATAAGATTAAAGTCATCTTGGAAATGCCTCCTACCAAAAACTTGAAACAACTACATTCCTTTCAAGGAAAATTGGCATATCTGAGCCGCTTTATTTCTAATCTCTCAAGTAGGTGTCAGCCCTTCCCGACATTAATTAAAAAGGACTCCAAATTGGTTTGGGAAGAGAAATGTCAGTGGGCATTCAAGGATGTTAAACAACACTTAATAACACCTCATCTTTTGACCCCTATCCCGAGAATACTACTGATACTTGATACTGCGGCCTTAGATGACACTCTCAGAGTCGTGTTAGCTCATGTCAATGATGAGGGTAAGAAAAATATGCTCTACTACTTGAGCTGATGTTTAATACTGACGGAGGTAAAGTATCAGCCTATTGATAAGAATTGTCTAACTTTAATTATAGTCGCCTAAAAGCTTAGGCATTACATGATTTCTCATAAAATTACCCTCATTTCAAAAGTTAATCCATTGTAATATTTGATGACCATACCAACACTCTCCGGACGTTTAGCAAGATGGTCAATGAGTTTATTGCAATTCGATATAACTTTTGTTCCCCTCCGCGCTATCAAGGAATAGATTTTAGTAGATTTTCTCGCGATGCACCCACTTTTAACTTGGTCCCCACTCAACAATGAATTGCTAGACGAGCAGATACTGCAAGTAGAACCGTCCAGTGTCAGGCATTGGGAAATGTACTTTGATGGAGCTTCTTCAGCAAGAAAAGATAAAGAATCAAGAATGGTTATACCAGGCAAAGCAGGAATCGGTCTTGTTTTCATCACGCCAGATAATGCCATATTGAGATTCTCTTATCACCTCATAGAGCCATGTATGAACAACGAAGCAGAATATGAAGCATTGATCACTAGGTTGGAATTGGAAATCTCAATGGATATAACAGATATTTTCATCTATGACGACTCATAACTCGTCATCCAACAAGTTGTCAGATAATACAAGATTTTGAAACCAAGGCTAGCAGAATACCACTGGTAGAAAATGAAGCTGCTTGAACAGATCCCCTGTCTGACTCTCTAATGGATTCATCGAGGAGATAATACCCATGCCGACACTCTAGAAAAACTTACTAAGGAATTGGTGTGTCCCCCAGAAGATTCCATTGACATTACAGTACAAGGAAGACGATTTCTGTCACGATCAACCTCAACAATCTACATAATCTTGGAAAAGAAGAAGGAATGAGGATTACAATTGCTGACATCAATGAAGATTGGCGTAAGCCATTAATAGAATATTTGCAGACTAGAAAGTTGCTAGAGGATAAGTCTGAAGCATATCATATAACAAGAAGATCTATGTCATATGCTCTAGTGGGTGATGTCCTCTATAGAAGATCGTTCGACCAAATGTGGCCGTGATGACTGAACAGAGCAAAAGCACAAAATATTGTCAAAGAAGTACATGTCGGATTACGTTGAACTCACAAGTTAAGGTCCAAAATGAAAATAAAGATCAAAAGACACGGATATTATTGACCAACAATGATGTCTGATTGCATGGATACAAATAGAAAGTATCACCTTTGCCAAGTGCATGGGGTGGTCTTACACTAACCTCTGAATGTGCTACACTCAACTTTTGTCTCGTGGCCATTCGAGTGTTGTGGCATGGACATAATTGGTCCAATATACCCTCCATCCTCTAGGAACATAGATTCATTCTTGTCGCTACGGATTACTTCTCTAAGTGGGCAGAGGTAGTATTGTTAAGAGAGGTTAGAGCAAAGCATGTCCTTCAATTTTTTAAGAACCAAGTCATCAACCATTTTGGAGTACCGCACAGAGTGATTTCCAATAATGAGATAGCCTTCAAGAGTACAAAGATCAACAACTTTACCAAGCGGCATGGGATAGACTGGAGGTAGTCTACATTCTACTATCCCAGGGCAAACAGACTGGTTGAGGCCTTCAACAAAATGCTCGTACAAATTTTAAGGAAAACATTGGATGAAAAAAAGAAGATTGACATAAACTATTAGAAGATTTGTGGGCCTACCGGATGACGTTCAGGACTCCTACTCAATGTACACCCTACGCGATTTTATACGGGTCTGAGGTCGTACTGCCGCTGAAAATTCAGACATCATCTCTCAGAGTCGTCGTCGCCAACCAATTCACAATAAAAGAAGGTGCAGAAATCATACTTGAAGAACTGGAAAGTCTCGAGAGAAAACAATTATAAGCACAACAAAATTTAGAACTTTACCAAGAGAGAATGGTACAAGCTCATTACAAATTGGTCTACCCAAGGGCGTCTAATGTTGGTGACCTTGTTCTTGTTCTCAAAAGACCTATTCTTGCACAACGTAAGATAGGTGAAAAATTTGAACCAACTTGGGAGGGACCATTTATCATAGAAAAGGTCTATTCAGGAGGAGCCTATCAGCTGGTGGATTTCTGGGGTGAGAGACCTATGTAACCGATCAATGGATGATATTTGGAGACATATTATACAACTTGATGCTTCTTGAAATTGCCTTTTTGAGACTTTGATTATTCTGGGGTTATTTATTGGTCAGGCGTCTTTGACTGGGACCAAAATTTTGTAATAAAATTAACCTCATTAAAATGAAAACTTTTGAAGTTGCATACTTCAACTTTCTCCTTTCTGATTTTAATTTTGATATTCTACTAAATTAAATTAAGTAAAAATAACATAAAAAAATAATCTTTGAACTAGTATAAATATAAATTTTGTCTAATAAATGTTTTGGTTTGTTCTTGTTCCTGCTAAATTTTAGTGAACTGATGTTTTTCTGTCATCTGCATAGAAGTTGATCTTTGCTTTCAAGGATGGATAAAATCTAGCATTTAATGAGGAAAGGGCACCTCAGGGTGGCATCATAGACATTGACTTAGACTTCAATCAGGTTGATGTGAACTATGAGTGTCCCCTGATGGACATAGTCCGTCATCAAGAGAAAGAAGGGCTACCATCGCCGTTAAAGATTAGCACTGAAGAGGATTCCTCTCTGAAGAGTATGAAAGTGGTAGCGCAACATAATCCAATGGAAGGGACTAGTCGTCTATCGTCTACGATAACTTTGCCAACAGGACATCTAGCCAATGCTGATGATGAGAGACTGCCAGATGCACCTTTAAGAATAACTCAACGTAGAAATGCCAATTGCTAAAAACACAGAGCTTTCTTACATGAAGAAAGAAAATGATTGAAAGAGGAAAAAAAACGTACTTACCCCAATTCCTAAGGGGAAAATCTATGATCCTTGCATGAGAGAGACTTCCTTTAGTTTGCCTGCCACAGAGGATGAGTCTAAGTCTTCTGCACAGTCGACGTTGCCGACAATTAAAAATGAGCTTTGTGCGGGTTGCCCGACGTGCAACACCGAGATCCCAAGACAGATACCAGACACAGAAGCATTTGCAGGATGCCCAGAATGTAATTTCCTTCATTTAGAGCATTACAACACTCTAGAGTAGTATACGTCTATCGAAAGTAGATTTCATACTACTAGTCACTCAGTTGAAGAATCATACATCCTACTGGATACAGAGACAACACAACCACGAATTCCTATGGATGTTGAAATGAGGGAGTAGCTCCGACAGTCAAAGATGATCACTATTGCAGGATTTGACAAGACGTGTAAAATAAAGAAAAGAGAGTTTGAATTCTATGAATTTCAAGGAAAATTTGTCAATATACTGGAAGGTCTGGAACTATACACTAGAGTCTTTTCTGAAAGTGGAGAAATGAGCATTCTAGACTGCATTTTTGAAATGAGGGATAGGGGTCGGGCTGGTCTTCTGATAGAACCTATTTAGATCCAAAAAAGTGGATGCATGGAAAAGTTAGGATAACCAGTCAATGTGGTTGTTGCTACAATTTTACCAAGTATAGGCAAGGGAACCCCCGAGGATCTTAAGACATGACGAGGTGGATCCATTGCCTCTCACAATAAAATGGATGATAAAAAAGGATGGTCAGATGGAGCGTGTTGCCTGTAGACTACATTCTAAATAGTTGTATCATCAACATTTATGAAGAAGGAGACTGTATTCCCCCACATATAGATCACCATGATTTTCTCAGACCTTTCTGCATGGTCTTGTTCATGAGTAAAAGTGACATTTTTTTCAGAAAATAAATTGACGTCTTCGGACTCGGTGAGTTCAGGGGAATTTGGTTTTTAAAGATTGAAGTGTCACTTAAGGACAAGTAACATTTTAAGTTTGGGAGATTATGATACACCTAAAATATATAGTATTTTTAGACACATTTTTATACATATTTTTGAGATATTGCGCTTTAATGGAAGGTATTTTTATTTTTTTTTCTTGCAGATACAAGTAAAAATGGAAAAAAAAGCTTAAATGAGTGAAAAAGAATCAAATTTGGAGCAAAAAGGTGAAAAATTGTGCAAAAGAGTTTTGTCGCCTAAGCGCCACATCCGGCGCTTAATCATCGGTTGAAGAGAGAAGGTCGCACCTAAGCATCGAGACCCTACACTTAAGCGCCTGTGGCAGTTACTAGACGAATAAAATCAGTTTTCAAGAATTTCGAAGAGGTTTTGAGGCACCCATTGGCTTAATAGGTGGTTGTAACCACCATGGACAAAAATTATCATGAAAGAATGCGTCCCGTGGGCAAATGCATCGAATCAAGACACATTTTGAAGAGATCCCAAGGCACCTCTTGAAAAATTATAAAAGAAAGAAGAGAGGATTTAGAAAAGAGCCCTGAAAATATTGGCAAGTTTTGAAAGTTATTCTATTGGGATTTAGTTTGGAGACATTTTCATAAACCACTTTTTATTTAANCGTGGGCAAATACATCGAATCAAGACACATTTTGAAGAGATCCCAAGGCACCTCTTGAAAAATTATAAAAGACAAAAGAGAGGACTTAGAAAAGAGTCCTGAAAATATTGGCAAGTTTTGAAAGTTATTCTATGGGGATTTAGTTTGGAGAGATTTTCATGAACCACTTTTTATTTAATTTATCCTTTTTTTANTTATTTTGTTTTGAGTGATTGTAAAAGAGAAGAGATTCAAAGGAACTTCAAGAGTTTGGTGGAAGACTTAAGATAAGTTTTTATATTTTTGTTTTAGACTACTTTTGGTTTTAATAGACTTGTTGTTGGTTTGACAATGATTTCTTCTTTTAAACTAAAGTGTAGTTTTGTTTTCTCCGTGGATTATGAGTAGTTTTCTTTATGTTTCTTCTTAAAATGATAAGTAATTAAGTTTTGGATGGAAGTTATGGAGATTATTGATCTTTAATGATGGAAGAAGTTGTGATAAATTAAATCCATGCATTTCATTTACTTCTTGATTTGGCCAATCCAGATGTTAAAATTTATTGTGAGAACATTTAAGAACCGGGCTGGTNGAAGGAATCAAGGGAACTCTAGAGTGAGAGCTAGTATCTTCCCTGCTTAGCCGGTCTTCAGAACTATTCAAACTTTAAATTAGCCAATGTTCTTTATAGCATCTCTAGTAAGGGTAAAGGATATTATTGCTCCTATTTGTCATAACACAATTTTCATACTTTCACAACAGAATTCCTATACTTATTATTGATTCATGATAAGAAGAATAATATTTTCTTATTAAGCACTTTTTCTTCTATAAAAACTTTAGTTATCTTTTTTCTGTTTTGTTAAAATATCAAATACCAAAAATATTTAAATTTTAAATTCTTGCAAAAATCATTTTTAGTTTAAGTAATTATATTTCTAAAATTAGAAAACTTTCTAAAAAGTGCATATTGTTTACTTATTAAGAAAATATCTATAGTTTAAGTAATTGTCTTTTTAAAAATAGAAAGTTTGTGCATATTGCATATTTCCCTGTGGGTTCGAATTTTAGGTCTTAATAAAAAAGTCCTATATTACTTGATAACGATACATATACTTGCGTAGTATCCCAATATAAATATATATAAAAAAGTTAAATTCTTATTTTTCTTCAGGATCAAGTTTTTGGTTTTATTGCAAAATAAGGAAATATAAGTGAAAAATACCATCAAAACTATTGTTTTACTGTGCATAAGCATTAAGTCCGTGTACCAAGGATCATTTGCAATTCCGTTTTCGGTGGGTTTGTTACTAATTTTGAAGGGAAACAGAGATGACCTCGCCAAGCCTTGCATTCTAGGGGTACGACACCGCAGAGTTTCTATTACACTCAGAAGGATGGATGACAACAAGATGTCATATGCATTCCGACCGAATCCAGAATTGGAGGAGCTATAAAAATACAAGCTATGAGATGGTTGTACCTCTAAGTACACACAAAAGAAACTCTTGTCCTAGAGCATGGCTTAGTAGGTCAGCTTGATCAGAAGCTCATCCCACAGAGGACAGATAGATAGTTTTTGTCATCTTTTGTATTGTGTCAGAGCAGCATATATGATATATATTCAACATATGATGTTTCAGATGTATTCAGATTGATTGTCTCTTTTGATGCTTTCAGCATGTACTCAGTCTGTAACACCTGTTTGAATTTCAAAACATTTGTCATATTGCTCTTTTGTGCGATGAATAAAAGCCACAGAACCATACGTTGGTTCTGAATTATAATGAACAAAGAACAAAATAAAAAAAAAAATTGATGATAACAAAATTTAAATAAAATATCCTTTTAAAAAATCAATCAACGAAAATTAAATTTTAAAAAAATATACTTTGAAAATTAAATGTGATAAAGGAAACAAGAAAACAAAATACTAAATTTGCTAAGTTAGTTTCTCTCGAGTTCGAGTTTTCTTACTCTTTGCTTGCGCAGCACGACTATCTTGGTCTGCACCAATTTCCTCACAATCTTCTTAAAGTTTCACACTCCGCAGAAAATCTTACAAATTTTTTACACTAAAGTCAATTTTCACATGTCACATATCTATGAGTTCAACACACAAATTGTCTATACTATTTTCATGGTGTTCTTAGGATTAGTAACTAAATTCTGATTCTCTCCTTTCAAGGTCGGTACCTAAATTCCGTTTCTCTATTTGGGGTAGGCTTAGACGTCCTATTCTCATCTACACTTTTGGGGTTAGTACCTAAATTCTGATTCCCTCCTTTTGAGGTTGGCACTTAAATTTTGATTCTCCGTTCAGAGTAGGCTTAGACGTTATATTCCCATCTACACTTTCGGGTCAGTACCTAAATTTTGATTTACTCCTTTTGAGGTCGGCACCTAAATTTTGATTCTCCTTTATGGGTACACTTAGACGTCCTATTCCCATCTACACTTTGGGGTCAGTACCTAAATTATGATTCCCTCCTTTTGAGGTCGGTACTTAAATTCCGATTCTCCTTTTGAGGTAGGCTTAGATGTCTCATTCCTATCTACACTTCCGGCTCAGTATCTAAATTATGATTCCCTCCTTTTGAGGTCGGTACCTAAATTTTGATTCTTCTTTCAGGGTAGGCTTAGACGTTCTATTCCCATCTATACTTCCGGGCTCTGTACCTAAATTTTGATTCCCTCCTTTCGGGGTCAATACCTAAATTTTGTTTCTTCACTCGGGGTAGGCTTAGACGTCCTATTCTCATCTACACTTTCAGGGTCAGTACCTAAATTCTGATTCCCTCCTTTCGTGGTCAGTACCTAAATTCTGATTCTCCTTTCGAGGTAGGCATAGATGTCCTATTCCCATCTACACTTTCAGGGTCAATACCTAAATTTTGATTCCCTCCTTTCTAGGTCAGTACCTAAATTTCGATTCTCCTTTCGGGGTAGGCTTAGAAGTCTTATTCTGATCTACACTTTCAGGGTTAGTACCTAAATTCTGATTCCCACATTTTGAGGTCGGTACCTAAATTCTGATTCTACTTTTGGGGTAGGCTTAGACGTCCTATTCCCATCTACACTTTTGGGGTCGGTACTTAAATTCTTACCCCTCCTTTCAGGGTTGGTACCTAAATTCAGAGTAGGCTTAGTCAACTTATTCCCATCCTCACATTTGGGTTAGGCTTTGATGCCCTATTCCCTTTTATGCGCTTGTGTTTTCCACTCAATCCAATTTGCTCACGCATAATTTCATTTCCTTGAGATTTTAAGTTGAAATCCAACCTTTCTTTGATATTTTCAAATTGAATCGATTCTTCGCTGGGACTGCCAGTTTGCCTGACAATTGTCCCCAAAATCTCATTTATTTTCCCCAGCAAGAGTATCTATTACTCCCTAGCGGAAACAACTGTCACCTAATTCTATACTTTATTTTAGGTATATCAACTTAGAAGTTGGTGTTAGTTTTGTTGATCTCATCTGTTAATGCCAATACGCGCGATGTGCTTGTCCGACACACCACACCTATTTAGGGTCCTTTTATTGACCTCACTTTTGATTGAGGTCTAGTTTCCTCCTTAGTAGCCTAAGTTTTAGCCATAAGACTTTCCTGTTGACTATTTTTAGAGGACTAGAAAAAGAACCCTCACAATTAGAAATTCTATACTCTTTCCTGCTCAATTTGAAGTTCCACATATTAGTCCTGACCTCTAGCACTTAGTAGGTGGAGTCAATATGGGGGAGCTCAAGGGGCATCCCCATAGGACTACTTGGCCTTAGATTTGTCCCTGAGTGTTGCTATGGAGCTAGTTCACTCACTTGCACTCACTTGCACACCACATCTCACTCACAACCCTAAACTCAAACTTGTTGACTTTGATCCCCTGATATTTTGGGAGACTCATGTAGATGGTCCTCTAGACCCACTAGCCCGAGGCTAAGGTCTAGCTAAGTCTAGTACATGAAGGACCCAAAGTAGAGGATTCCAATGGTCCATGGCTCAAATAGGGTGGTTGGCACCTCACCTTCACCAAAATACCAAACCTAACCTTTTGCCCCCCAAATCTACCCAACTTACCTAAATACCCTCAAAACCCAAATTTGACAAAAATTCACAAAAGTACCCATAATAACCAAATTCAAAAATCATCTCAAACCAATTGAAACCACCCAAATTATTAAAAATCTCCCGAAATTCCTAAAATTACCAAAATAACCCCCCCAAATTTGTCAAAATTACAAAAATACCCTTGGTGGCCCAAACATTTCAAAAACCCTCAAAATTTTTTCGAAAGTCCCCAAAATCAATTAGAACCCTTCAATTGAACCCAATTTGCTCAATTTAACCATTTTGACCAAAAGCCCCACATTGCCTCTAAAGACCCAATTTCTCCAATCACCCCAAATGTCCCTCAATTTCACCCCAATTTTCCCCAATTTAAATTACAAACTCAAATTCATCATGCCTATGATCATTTCAAACCAAATCCAAGCCTAATTGACCTATGCTTTAAGCTCAATTTTGATCCAAACAAAAACCCTAATCTTGACCATATGACCCAATCTCACCCAATTGAACCCCACAGCCCACTAAATTGCCTCAATTTGGATCCCGAACTCTTCCTAGCACTCCTAATAATCAAATAGAGCCCTCAATTAGCCTTGTTCAAGCCTCAATTCCACTCAATTTCAACCCAAATTCAAAATTCTCAAATTTGAGGCAAATTTAGTCATGTGATCAATTCCCATCAAATTAAATGCCCTAACGCAAAAGTTAGCACCCAATCAATGTTGAGAACTCTTCATGACATTCCCTGAGACCATGTTAAACTCTCAATTTAGACTTAGCCCAGCTCTAGCTCAACCTAAACCCAAGTCTAACCCAAGTTCCCCAAATTGACTAAATGACCTAATTCCTTCAAATTGAACTTCCAAATTAACTCAAAACCACTCTAATTCTCATTTAAACCTCTCATGACAACCACACACATAAATTTGATCAATCAATTGGACTCAATGTCATGGCTAGCATAACCTAAATCCAACATCAAGACAATTTGACCCAAATGGAACCCATGAACCAAAATTAATTAAGTCATGCCAAAGTGACCAAATTAATGTCACCAAAAGCATCATTTGGACTCTTTTGACCAGCATAAACCCACCTAAACCATCTAGGTGAGCTATGGACCAATGGCCTCATGATTTAAGGGATCTTAACCATATTTGGCTTTATTTTGAAAATAGTTTTCCATCATCACTTGCCATTGGGATTAAGTCATAACTAACCCTCCCCTGACCTCCCTAAGCCAATAAGTGACCATACCCTGGCCAGCCACCACCTCAACCGCAGGAAATAGCCAGCCTAAAGGTGCCCCCAATGGCCAAAACCCAAAATTTGAACTACCTGACGTGGCTCACTCCAAGTGGATGCTTGTGTTTTTCTTCACTCCACCTCAACAAGCCTTAGAACCCACTGCCAAGCCCTAAGCTCCACCAGGCACCCATGGCTTTAAATTGGGCCCCCACAGCCAAAGGGGAGGTTAGCAAAATCCTTGGGGAAACTCTATACTTTTTCTTCCAGAGACTCTCCAAGAACTCCTCAGCACAAACCCAACACTTTCCTCCTCTGGTTCCCACAGTGAGAGCTCAATTTTGAGTTCAAAAATTTAGCTCAAACTAGGATATAATTCCTCACACCTCCACACTCCACCAAACTCCAATTAACTATACTCACACCATCACCATAGTGAGAAAAGTTGATCCCTCACAAAAGCTCTATCTCAAGCAGCCTCTAACATAGCTCTAGACCAACACCTAAAATCCACTTTAATCAAAATCATACATAGATAATTCACCAGGGCCTAGGACTTTATTTAGAGATTTTCTTAACCCAATCAAAGCTACCACAATCATCTAATTGAGGCATCCCCTCTCAGACAAAGGTATTGAACCTCAACCCTAAACCAAGCTTGTTTTGATTCTACATGTTTAATGACACGATTTCATGCTTTATTAACCATATAGATATGTTCTTCTTAAGTAGATGAAGGTTTAAAAACAAACCCATGTGATTTAGTTGAGTCTAGATGAAGATCTTAAGGTTTTAGTGTGAACAATTCTCGGGTTAATTCATGTGGGGATGATAATAGGAGTCGTCTGATCACGCGTTTATTTGATGGATGGAGGAGATCAAGTCGGACCAACTCTTGGTTTGAAAAGGCAGGCTACGTGGCAGCTAAGGTGAATGGTGGTGTCAAATGGCGGAGCACCGCGTGTGAGTTCAGAGCCTCCGTAGGATGAGTTTGTGTCGTGTGATTAAGTAGAAAAATATGGATTTTTTGGACTTATTTAAATGCCCAAACATCAAAAACCCATATCTTTCTCTAGATAAATCATAAAAATAAAATAAAAATTCCCTCTTGCTTAGTCAATAGAGGAGAATAATGTTGACTAAAAATAAAAAAAATATTTGATGACTCTCTGATTTTTAATGAATTAAATCCTCTCTGGAGTTTTTTAATTCATTATTATCAAACATTGCTCACCATGGCTTGAAATTTTGAGGGTTCGTTCCTCCTGACATAAGCTATGTCCTCTGATTTTTCCATGNCTCTGGAGTTTTTTAATTCATTATTATCAAACATTGCTCACCATGGCTTGAAATTTTGAGGGTTCGTTCCTCATGACATAAGCTATGTACTCTGATTTTTCCATGGTTAGAAGACATCTCTATGCTTCTAACCTTAATTTTCAAGCTAAGATGACTATTTTAGCTTATTTTAAATATATAATTTAAAATTTAACTTAGAAAATTATGGGAATAATTTTAGTAGGTTTCCTATGATGAGAGTAGCTTAGGAAAAATAATATGAAGATTTGAATTATTTTGTACATTTCTATAGTTAATTATATGTATATAGCTTGCCTTAATTTATGTAAATTAAATACTAATAAAAAATTGACAATCAATTTCACGCTGTGTATAAAAATCATATTTACCCACTGAAAAAATTTAAAAATTCTTTGACTAAGTTTGAGTACTAAAATTGATTTTCTAAGAAACTTTGTATTTTTGTACAAAAATAATTATAATAAATAAAATACACTTGGGAAAATTATGAAAAATAGTTTTCTGAGTTCCTTGTGATCAGGGCCACTTAGGGAAAAAAAAAGTTATTTTTGAGAAAATACTTGATTTTTAGCAAAAAATAAAAAAAATATTTTAAAATGTGCCAAATGGTCTCCTAATCACTTGGGACTCATTAAAATATTTTTCCTAACTTTTCAAAGTTAAAAATAAATTTTAAAACCTTAAACATACATTTTTCCTTATTTCTCTCATTAAAATAATTATAATAAATAAATTAGAATTCATAAAAATACAAAATTTTATTCTCTGAGTTTTTTGAACTCAGAGAAGTTTAATAAGAATATAAAGATGATTTTTGTAATTAAAACATTATTTTCCATTTAACTAAATCATTGAAATTTGTTAAAAATTAGATAATAATAATGAAAACTTAATTTAAATAAATCATGAAATTTTATCTGTGTTTCTTTGACTTAAGGGGACCTCTAGTAATTTTCTCATGAATAAAAACTTTATTTTGGATAGTTAAGAAAGTCAACTTTGAAAATACTACTTTCCAAATTTAAATAATTATTTAAATTAAATTAAATTAAATTTTGAAAACCCACATTTTCTCCTCTAATATTTTAATTAACCCATGGATATGACACTCTAAAACTTCTTAAAGCCATTTCAATTTTGATTAATGAATTATGAAGTGAAGAGCCCCAAAGGCGGAAGGGTAACTATAGATTCTGATGGCTTAATCAAAATTTAGGATTAATTAAAAGGAAGATGGTTAATTTTTACACTAATTAATATGTTTGGATGATTGAAATATGATGGGTAAGAGGTAGGAACTCACTTGCCACATTTTCTATAATGAGAACAAAAATTGTAATTTTCTTAATTATCATGGGTTGGAAGTCAATCAAAATTGAATAATTCTCAAGTTATGCGTTTAAGTTAGGAAGAAAATATTTCATTAATTCTAAACCCATGATTGATGACAATGTGATATTTCATTAAAAAGGCATGTCAGTTAAATCAAAATTCTGTTAATTACCATTTCATCTATTATGATTGTGTAGGGTTTGGTAGTGACCTAGGCTTGACATTCAAACTCATTTGGTATGATTTAAAAGATAGCATAATTGATGATTAGCAACTTTTTACACTACAAGCTCAATTTTAATCTTGGGAAATAAAACTCTTACTTAGCTAAATTTGCCTTAAGGGCACCCACCCACATAACTCTTAAAANCTTAATTTTCAAGCTAAGATGACTATTTTAGCTTATTTTAAATATATAATTTAAAATTTAACTTAGAAAATTTTGGGAATAATTTTAGTAGGTTTCCTATGGTGAGAGAAGATTAGGAAAAATAATATGAAGATTTGAATTATTTTGTACATTTCTATAGTTAATTATATGTATATAGCTTGCCTTAATTTATGTAAATTAAATACTAATAAAAAATTGACAATCAATTTCACGCTGTGTATAAAAATCATATTTACCCACTGAAAAAATTTAAAAATTCTTTGACTAAGTTTGAGTACTAAAATTGATTTTTTAAGAAACTTTGTATTTTTGTACAAAAAATAATTATAATAAATAAAATACACTTGGGAAAATTATGAAAAGTAGTTTTCTGAGTTCCTTGTGATCAGGGCCACTTAGGAAAAAAAAGTTATTTTTGAGAAAATACTTGATGTTTTAGCAAAAAATAAAAAAAATATTTTAAAATGTGCCAAATGGTCTCCTAATCACTTGGGACTCATTAAAATATTTTTCCTATCTTTTCAAAGTTAAAAATAAATTTTAAAACCTTAAAAATACATTTTCCTTATTTCTCTCATTAAAATAATTATAATAAATAAATTAGAATTCATAAAAATACAAAATTTGATTCTCTAAGTTTTTTGAACTCAAAGAAGTTTGATAAGAATATAAAAATGATTTTTGTAATTAAAACATTATTTTCCGTTTAACTAAATCATTGAAATTTGTTAAAAATTAGATAATAAGAATGAAAACTTAATTCAAATAAATCATCAAATTTTATCTGTGTTTCTTTGAGTTAAGGGGACCTCTAGTAATTTTCTCATGAATAAAAACTTTATTTTGGATAGTTAAGTAAAGTCAACTTTGAAAATACTACTTTCCAATTTTAAATAATTATTTAAATTAAATTAAATTAAATTTTGAAAACCCACATTTTCTCCTCTAATATTTTAATTAACCCATGGATAGGACACTATAAAACTTCTTAAAGCCATTTCAATTTTGATTAATGAGTTATGAAGTGAAGAGCCTCAAAGTCGGAAGGGTAACTATAGATTCTGATGGCTTAATCAAAATTTAGGATTAATTAAAAGGAAAATGGTTAATTTTGACACTAATGAATATGTTTGGATGATTGAAATATGTGGGTAAGAGGTAGGAACTCACTTGCCACATTTTCCATAATGAGAACAAAAATTGTAATTTTCTTAATTATCATGGGTTGGAAGTCAATCAAAATTGAATAATTCTCAAGTTATGCGTTTAAGTTAGGAAGAAAATATTTCATTAATTCTAAACCCATGATTGATGACAATGTGATATTTCATTAAAAAGGCATGTCAGTTAAATCAAAATTCTGTTAATTACCATTTCATCTATTATGATTGTGTAGGGTTTGGTAGTGACCTAGGCGTGACATTTAAACTCATTTGGTATGATTTAGAAGATAGCATAATTGATGATTAGCAAATTCTTACACTACAAGCTTAATTTTAATATTGGGAAATAAACCTCTTACTTAGCTAAATTTGCCTTAAGGGCACCCACCCACATAACTCTTAAATGAAATATAAATTAATTAATGGAGTGTCCTAGCCTTGGGATAAATAGAACATCAAGTTTCCTTGAGCAATGGGATAACCANTATAAATTAATTAATGGAGTGTCCTAGCCTTGGGATAAATAGAACATCAAGTTTCCTTGAGCAATGGGATAATCATAGCTTAATCATGGATGATTAATAGAACAATATGATAAGTTCAAAATAAACTCGAAATATTTCAAGATATCTTCAAAGTAGTTCAGGGTCATGCCCTGAGCACTTTGAAATCTCTTGGATATTTTGAAGGGAAAATTGAACTTGCTATATTTTGTTTCTGAAATTATCCACTAAGATCTTTCGAGACTCAACAAAGTCATAACTTGGGGTTTAGTAGTTATACATTCATCTGNTTGGATATTTTGAAGGGAAAATTGAACTTGCTATATTTTGTTTCTGAAATTATCCACTAAGATCTTTCGAGAATCAACAAAGTCATAACTTGGGGTTTAGTAGTTATACATTCATCTACTCTTGAAATTTGAATTCCTTGCAAAATTATATACATGTTTCCAAAGCTAACCTTTCTAGTGGAGGAGTGATAAGAATTGACAGGTATACTTTTAAGTTATTGCATTTACTTTTTTTTACCTATTGTTGCTTGCTTGCATGCTTAAAGGCACCCTGCATGTCAAAACTAAAACCAAAACCAAAAAGAAAAAAAAAACATAAATAAGATAAAATTCACCTCCACAACAGTAAAAATATAAGACAACTAAAAATTTAATCATAAACAAAACCACTAAAAAAAATTGCAACTAAATTAAGAAGTCCCTATTGGATGATCGGGAATCCCTCGGAGGAGGTAACCTATGGTTGCTAATAAGATTTCCCATGGTTTAAATGAAATTATGGAACTCATTAAGTTGAGCTTAGTAAATTCATTTACACAAATTGAATCCGAAAGAAAATAGTGGTGATGGAATGAGAGAATCGTAGGATCCTAACCGGTGTCACTCTAATCAACTTTAACATTCACCATAACATTTAAGTAACCATGACCATAGGAAACATTTGATTTAACATCATGACTTGCTACATTTGAAAACTTAAACTCTCCACAATAAAGAGCTTGAAGCTAGCATTGTGGGCAGCATGACCATCTTCAATTGCAAAACTTGTATACACCAGCTAAACCATTCCTTAGAATTAAATAACAAGTCATAGAACTTCAAGGTTGTCCGCCTAGTGTGAAATAAATCCTTAACTTATCTTTATGCCTTTGCATAGTCTTGCTATACAATATAAGCTCTAACTCTTTTTAGGATTTCAAGGTTGCCGTTCTTCACGACCTAAATCCTCACATATTCCAGGCTATTTATGTGACTGTTTCATACGAATGTAAGTCCTAATTAATAAAATTGGTAGGATGAAACTTTTAAATATTTCTCCTCTAAATTGAAGATAAATCATAGGATAGAGTGGGAAGTCACTGAGGTTATCCTTATGATCTGTGACTATCGCCGCCCAGAACTCGCCGTCTACGGTCGCCGCCAATTCTTGTTCATTCTCTCATAATGTCGTATCTATTATCGACAAGGATGTTGGAGTTGCCACTCTATTTATCTATTTTATTGCTCTATTTTTCCAATTTACCTTAATCTTTTGGATCAAGTAAAATATCCTCAAGTATTAAAGGAATTAGGAAAAAGGGAAAGGGCAAATGATAGAAAATAAGAGAAATGCTGGGTGATAAACTTATAGACAAGACTCTAGAATGTCAAACTCTCATATAAAGATAACCACATAAATGGTCTAATAGCTAGAGATTTAGGTTGATCACCTATTCTAAATTCTTAATTTTCCAATAAGAGCAAGTTCCTATAGTTAATTACATCTTAGGTAATTCTAGATTTACCTAAAAAAACTCCTGATTCTCGTTAGCACTCGTTCTTCTAAAATGTCAAGATTAAGGAATGAAACATTAAATGTTTTATTCCTGGGGCAATAGATTCCTAAGAATCTGACTTTACCCTAAAGGTTTTGTGTTATGTCATGTCATTTTGTTTGTGTCATTTTTATTTTGTTTTTGTCTGTTTCTATTGTCTTCAAAGTCTGCGTTTAAACATCTTGCAATATTGAGATTATGGGGTTAGAATCAATGGTCATGAGGATGTGAATTAGACCCTATGTCATTTGGGTCTTAGGATTAGAGTTTGGTTAACTCTAAGTGTCACTAAGGCGAGTGTCCAAGCATAAAGAAGACTGGGGTAAATATGTAATTTTTTTTATTTTTACAAATTTAAACTTTTAAATAAAATGTCATTTTTAATTTGTAAATGGTTAAAAATTTGTCATTTTAGAGTTCAAAAATGTCACTCTAAGTTTTCTAACCATTTCTGATTTTAATTTCCAATTTCTCCAATTTTTATAATTATTTTAAAGATAATTATAAATTTTTAAAGTAATTAGGAAATTGATGTCTAGAAAGTTTTTCTAGCCTTAGGAAAAATATGGTAAGTCCTAATGAATTATAGATAATTGCCTAAAAATTTCAGAATTTTTAAAATATAAATAATTTTTAATAATTAAATTACTTCAGAGAGTAATTAATTAATTAAAAATTAATTATAATTAATTAAATCCTAATTTCATGTAGAAAATGTTCTACTCATTGTCTTGAGTTCAGAGATATTTTTGTCTTATTTTTATGATTTTTGTCCGTCAAGATTTCAATTTTTGAAGCTTTTAAGGTTATTATGAATTTAATTTAATCATAATTAACCTGAATAATCCCTAAGGAGTCGTGTGTCCTCGTACACATCAAAACGTGTTTGATCTTCCGCAAGGATCAGAGCATGGAATTTAGACGAGAATAAATCATAGCTGACCATTTTTAAAATAGAACAATGGACGACATCCATGCATCTTCTTCCTCTGCCCTTTCCCGTGGACCGTCAATCTTCTAGGGACGTGTTCTCACTAGATTCTTGATGAAATTGATAGAAATTTGTTCCAATAGCTTCATCTCGAGGGGGCAAGCCCATCCATACGATGATGTATGGGTTTTGAAATAGTTCATTTCACAATCGACCAAAATTGAATGAGTTTTAAGTTGAAATGGTCATACCTTGGCTTGATGAAGTGAAGCTTCATTCAAGTTTTCTTGAAAGGATCCCCAAGTCCTCACGAACCTCTTGGTATGCTCAATTTTGAGTGAAATCAAGTGGATGTATCATTTCATAGAAATGGGCTCTCGGCTTCATCGAAGAGTAGGTTGGAGCCAATGGGAAGATAAAATTTTGATTAGAATCTTCTTCTTTGAGGTTAAAGATGGATTTGGAGGAGTTAATTTGGAATTTTGAGGATTTTATGTCAAACCCAAAAATGGTCCTATTTTTGGGCAGGGAAATTGGGAGGATACACTGAGCTTCAAGGCCTGATTTAATAGGGAATCATGAAGAACTTCACGTTTGAAGGTTTCCTCCATTAAGCATTATTTTCTCCTCTCCTCCTCTTCAACCTCTCAGGTTGGCCCTATTTATAGCCATGGTTGGCTTCAAGTGAGCTTGGGCTGGGTAGAATTCATTTGAGGGAGTTGTCTACTTCCTCATTAATGCTTAGAGATAGGATTTTGACTGTTGAGGTGGTGGATTTGCATTTTCCAAGCTTATCACCATGAATTTAACCATGGTGAGGATAATGATGCTATCTTGATTTTCTCATGGCTTTATCCTATTGGACATAAGCATTTATCTTCCATATTTTCTATGTAATTTCATTATGAGGTTAACCCTAGTGTAAAGAGTGGTTTGGCTAAGTCAATTCCTTGATTGGGTGATAGTAGAGGTGAGTAGTGCTCTTCCAAATCATCTCCCATGGATGATATGTTTGGTTGCCACATTTGAAGATCGCTTATCATGGCATTATGATGAGTCTTTATCTTGGTTAAACATGGTAAAAGTGGAATCACAAGTTGTGTTTTATCCCCATTGGTTAATTCATAGCACACTTAAAATTCTTATTAAGTTGGTTGGCTACCTCATTTCATTTAAGTAAAGGACTCACACTTCAGATGTACGAAAAAGTGACACATAATCCTCCCTCCCCTTATCATCTGGAATTTGGTCATGGTGAGGTCAATCATAATGTAAGAGATGACTTAAGACCTGATTTTCCTTCATTAGATGGGACTTAAGGTGCTTGATTATTCACAAAATATTTCTCAAAGAAATTATGAGGGAATGACACCTCATTTCCCTTCATGATTAAAGTGTCATCATGTCTTTTAACCATGGTTATGATGACATGTTATGAGTCACCCAATGATTTGATTTACTTTTAATGGGCCTTATGAGTTGTGTGTAACCCATATAAGGTCACCCATGATGTCATTAATGGGTTTAGAATTTTGAAAATCATTTATTATGTCATAAATGGTGTCACAGTCCAAATTTCCTTTTCATGGAATTTTTAATTGTATTTCCATTTTTAATTAACTGTGTAATTAATCAAAAATATTGGAAATTATTATTATTAGCCAATAAATTAATCAAGATGCTTTTAGAATTAATTATTTGATTAATATTTTATCAAAATTGGGTATTTTGACCAAATTTGATAAATGTTGATTGGGGTTGACCAATGTTGACCAAAATTTATTATATGAGTCAAAGTGGACCAATTAGATTAATTGGATTTTTGGTTGTCAAAATGACCACTTAAATCAAGGTTTGACCAAATTAGAGCTTATCACCACTGATGTGATCATTTTAGGGTTTAAGTTGACCAAAATTGACTAGTTTGACCAAAATTGACAAATTTGACCAAAATTGACTATATGTGTCAAAATTGATCAATTAGATCATTTAAGTGTCAATGTTGACTTTTTTAACATGAAGATGACCATTAAGTCAAAAATTTGACCTGATTAGGGTCTGTCACCACTAATCTGATCATTTTAGGGTTTATCATTGTTAAGATTCAAAAGGAATGTTTTGAGTTTTATTTTAATTTCTAGGGTTTTAATGACCCTAGAAATGTCCAAAGAAGTCAATATTGGTATACCCCTTTATCTTAATGACCACAATGATCATTTTCAAGTCTTTTGAATATATCTAAGGTTCTTAAGTCTTAAGATTCCTCACATTAAATTTTTGTCCATGAACGTTGTTTTAAGGCCTTCACTAAAAGTGTTGTCATCAAATGGGCCCCCA
The DNA here is from genome assembly GCA_002079205.1 of Phalaenopsis hybrid cultivar. Classification (NCBI taxonomy): domain Eukaryota; kingdom Viridiplantae; phylum Streptophyta; class Magnoliopsida; order Asparagales; family Orchidaceae; genus Phalaenopsis; species Phalaenopsis hybrid cultivar. Next base: position 4,799 of record JXCR01038579.1, on the reverse strand, counting down.
ATATGTGTGGAATACTAAATAAATATGCCACACATATTGGCGTTGACTGAAACGGTCATCACCGATGATGCCATATCTTGTAGTCATGGGAAAATGAATGTCATATTTCATGAAAGGAGTTCTTATACCATCTTTAAAATGTCAAATGTCATTACTCTTATTTAAGAAGGAATTCTATACAATTTATATCATGTCTCAAAGACATAAAAGAAATACCATATTTCCTCATCAGAGAGTGGTTATCATACCATCTCTCAGAAATGTCAAATATCTGTCTGTCAGTTTTGAGAAGGAATGTTATAGGACTTATATCCTATCTCAAAGAGATAAAAGAAATACCATATTTCCTCATCAAGAGAGAGAATAGATATCATACCATCTCTCAAAAATGTCAAATGTCTGTCTGTCAATTTTAAAAAGGAATGTTATACGAATTATATCCTACCTCAAAAAGATAAAGGAAATATCATACTTCCTCATCAAGAGAGAGAATGGATATCATACCATCTCTCAGAAATGTTAAATTTTTGTCTGTCTATTTTGAGAAGGAATGGTATATGACTTATATCCTATCTCAAAGAGAGAGCTAAAGGTACACCATGTTTCCTATAGCTAGGGAGAGAATGGATACCATACCATTCCTAAAAAATTTTAGATGTCGATATGCCGATTTTTAGAAGGAATGTTATACGACTTACATCCTATCTCAAAGAGAGAGCTAAAGGAACAACATGTTTCCTATAGCTAGGGAGAGAATGGATATCATACCATTCCTCAAAAATGTCAGATGTCGATATATCGATTTTGAGAAGGAACGTTGTACGAATGTCATATGACTTACATCCTATCTCAAAGAAAGTGCTAAAGGAATACCATGTTTCGTATAGCTAGGGAGAGAATGGATATCATACCATCTCTCGGAAATGTCAGATGTTGATATGTCGATTTTGAGAAGGAATGTTATATGACTTATATCCTATCTCAAAGAAAGAGCTAAGAGAATATCATGTTTCTTATAGCTAGGGAGAGAATGGATACCTTACCATCTCTCAAAAATATCAAATGTCGATATGTTGATTTTGAAAAGGAATGTTATATGACTTACATCCTTTCTCAAAGAAAGTGCTAAGGGAATACCATGTTTCCTATAGCTAAGGAGAGAATGGATACCATACCATCTCTCAGAAATGTCAGATGTTAATATGTCGATTTTGAGAAGAAATGTTATACGAATTATATCCTATCTCAAAGAAAGAGCTAAAGGAATATCATGTTTCTTAAAGCTATGGAGAGAATGGATACCATACCATCTCTTGGAAATGTCAGATGTTGATATGTTGATTTTAAGAAAGAATGCTATATGACTTATATCCTTTCTCAATGGAATAACAACTGGTAAGCCAAAGCTCCTTATTATGAAGGTCTTTATTTCCAATATTTAGGGATAATTTGATGTCATAATTCATTTAAGGAGGTCTTATACTACAATATCTGTCAGTTTTGAAAAGGAATGTTATACGACTTACATCCTATCTCAAAGGAATAACTACTGGAAAGTCAGAGCTACTTATCAAGAAGGTATTTATTTCTAATAGTAGGAGAGTAGATGCCATAATGAGGTCTTATACTACCACTTAGAGATGTCAAATGTCAATGTTTGTCAATTTTGAGAAGGAATGCTATACGACTTACATCCTGTCTCAAAGGAATAACTACTAGAAATCCAGAGCTCCCTCTCAAGAAGGTCTTTGTTTCCAATAGTAGGAGAGTAGATGCCATAAGGAGGTCTTATACTACCATCTAGAGATGTCAAATGGCAATGTCTTTCGGGTTTGACAAGGAATGTTATACGACTTACATCCTATATCAAAGGAATAACTACTGGAAAACCAAAGCTCCTTATCAGGAAGGTTTTTTTTTGCAATAGTTAGGGATAAATAGAAGTCATAATCCATTTAAGGAGGTCCTAAACTACTTTTCAAAGATGTCAATATGTTTGTCTGGGGAAGGATTGCTAGGAGACTTATATCATATCCCCTAAGAAAAGCTAATGGAAAGCCAATGTCGGGAAGGTCTTACATCCAATAAGAGAGAAGTATGTGTAGAAAAACACATAGAGTTGACTGATTTGTTTTTAATTCTTAATGTTTGTCGGGCTTAAATCTTCTGAAGGAGATTACTTTTTTTTGTCCATGTTTGTCATTTAGTTTGTGTGAAGGTTGAGAATCAATTTTATGTCTTTTGGTGAAGTTTAGTTGGTGTCATCATTTTTTTGTCGTTTGTTTCCCAGTTTACAAACGGGTCATTATGTTTTTATGTCGCATAATATGTTTTTAAATACTACCTGTTGATTGGGGTTAAAATCTTTGACAATCAATTAACTGAAAGGATCGTTCCTAATGTGACTGGGCCCTCTCACTATTTTTGTCAAGGTTGTTTAGATTGTCTTTCAGAAATGATTTTGATGTTCGTGAATTTTAATTTGCTAATAACTCTATCTTTTACCTTAGTTCCCTCTTTTTGGGTCTAGGTAGAATTCAAAATTTTGATTATATGATCAAAATATTTTTATTTTTTAAAGATATATCTGAGCCAATTAATAGACGACCAAAAGGCAAGATCACTTAATTTTTCTCCTTAATATAATATTGAGAGAATTTTCTTAAATCAGTTTCTCAAGTTTTATTAATTAGGGGAGATTTTGGACACCAATTTTTTATTTCATGTTCACCTCAAGCTTCTTTTTAGAGAATTAATATATTTGGTAGAGCATATTTTAAGGATTTTGAATGTCTGAATTCAAACACTAATTTTTGATTTCATGCTCACCTCATTTTTTTTAGCTTGTGGAGAATATTAAAGGTTTTGAATGCCCGGACAACAATTTTTGATTTTATGCCCACCATTATATTTTGTGCAACATGTTAAAGGTTTTGAATGTCTGAACACCAATTTTTGATTTTATGCCCACTTCAATTTTTTTATTATATTTGGTGAAGCATTTTAAGGATTTTGAATGTCTAAATTCAAACACAAATTTTTGATTTCATGCTCTCCTCAAGCTTCTTCTCAAAGAATTACTATATCTGGTAGAGCATATTTTAAGGGGTTTGAATGTCCAACCTTCCTTAATTAATAATTCTCAAAAACTTCTTAAGATAAATTCAGAGATATTATAACTCACTCAAAAGCAAGGACCCAACCACTTGCCATGAGATTAAAAGGCTCGTAATATTATTAGTCAATTACTTAAATTTTGATCACGCAATTTTATTTTTGAAATTTTCTTAGGACCCAGTCTAAAGGTTTGTAAAGGACCTAGTTATTAGGGCATCATGTTTTCTTATCAAAATGTCGCAATTTTTGTCTTAGATTATTCCTTTTTGGATTGATTGTTTAATATCACAGAACCTTTGGGACAGGAAAAGGTCAATTTTAGGGGCCCATCACAGAACTTCTGGTAATGTACAATGTCAAATGGTTTTAGACTTGATTTGTAAATTGGGAGTTTGTCATAGATATGATTGAATATCTGTCATATATAGACATCATAGAATGTCTATCAGATATATCATGGAATGTCTATCTTAAATATCATGGAATGTCCATTATCATATATATTATGGAACGTGGAGTATCTGTCATAAATATCATGGAATGTCTGTTATGAATATCATGAAATGTCTGTCTGTTATTAATATCATGGAATGTATGTCTGCCATGAATATCATGGAATGTTTGTCTGTTATGAATATCATGGGATGTATGCCTATCATAGATATCATGGGATGTATGTTTGTCATAGATATTATGGAATGTTTATCTGCATGAATATCATGGAATGTGGAGTATCTATTATAAATATCATGGAATGTCTATCTATCATAGATATTATGGAATATCTATTATGAATATCAGGGAATGTCTGTAGTGAATGTTATGAAATGTCTGAACATCACGGTATGTCTGTTGTCATTGTCATGGTATGTCTGTTGTCATTGTCATGGTATGTTTGTTGCGATTGTCATGGTACGTCTGTTGTCATTGTCTGTTGTGATTGTCATGGTATGTCTGTGATAAAAGGTCTGTCACTGATGTAGTAGAATGTCTATATGGTATGTCTGTCACAAATGTCATGGATTACTCTTATTATCAAAGAGTTATAATTAAGTAAGATAGTAGTGTCCATTGTCATAAATATTATTGAACGTGGAGTATCTGTCATAAATATCATGGAATGTATGTTATGAATATCATGAAATGTCTCTGTTATAAATATCATGAAATGTTTGTATGTCATGAATATCATGAGATGTGTGTCTGTTCTGAATATCATGGGATGTATGTCTGTCATAGAAATCATGGAATGTCTATCTGCATGAATATCATGGAATGTGGAGTGTCTGTTATAAATATCATGGAATGTCTGTCTATCATAGATATTATGGAATATCTTTTATGAATATCAGGGAATGTCTATTATGAATATCGGGGAATGTCTGTTATGAATATCAAGGAATGTCTGTCATGAATATAAGGGAATGTCTGAAGTGAATGTTATGAAATGTCTGAATATCATGGTATGTTTGTCATCATTGTCATGGTATGTCTGCTGTCATTGTCATGGTATGTTTGTTGTGATTGTCATGGTATGTTTGTTGTGATTGTCATGGTATGTCTGTTGTGATTGTCATGGTATGTCTATGATAAAATGTCTGTCACTGATGTCGTAGAATGTCTATATGGTATGTCTGTCACAAATGTCATGGATAACTCTTATTATCAAAGAGTTATAATTA
>JXCR01038577.1:0-14752 GCA_002079205.1 Phalaenopsis hybrid cultivar | reverse complement strand
TAATGTGACCAAACCATCTAAGACGACTCTCTCTAATTGATAATATCTAATAAAATTCTCATAACCTTGGCAAATAAAAATAGTTAAACAAGGGAGAGTTTGACCCTTAAAGCACCTGCATTTGATCAAAATAAGCATGCCTTTGTTGCTCTATGTACTTCCATGCACCGACCTCTGCAATAGTAAATTAAATCCAATTCATTTTCACCTTAATAAAAACAATATTTGTTATTGCCAAAAAAAATGTAAGAGACTATCTAAACAAAAGAAAATAGATGAAATAGATTCCTTGTACCAAATTTAAAAATATAAATAAATACAGCGATCATAATTAATAGAATTTTCAAGGAATAGATGAAAGCATGATTTCAAATTTAATGAATTGTGAACTCTAACCAAATTTTACCTTCCAATATGTTAACTTGTACTAAAATATCTTCTCATTGCATAAGAAAATATCAGGATTTCACATTATTCAACAAAAAATAATTTTAAAAAGCTCTCTGTCTGCTACAAAAGAAAACATATCCTACTTGACGATTCAGGCCATTCCTCAAAGCTTCAATTACAACACAAGAAAAAAAAAAATCCAATCTCATCAACGTTTTCAGAAAACTAAATTATTTCAACATATGTGAAGAGCATAGTTAAAAAACTGCCTTAAATCTAACAATAAACATTAACGAAAAGATAACCTCAATTTAGTCCAGCATTTTTAATTAAGGCCTTCAAAACTTGTTATAGGCTTGGGCTAGCACACATTAGTGATGGTTAATTGTTTTAGCCACTTTTAGGCTCAAAATTGTGAAATCATTTTGAGTTTACAACGAATTAACCAAATTTCATTTGAAACAACAAAACTTCAACACATTCGATTAATGCATGTGAAAATAAAAACTTTTTGGTTTATCAATAAGTATTTAATTTCACTTTCAATAGCTCATGGGTTCAAACCCACTTTTCAATATTATTTTTTGGGCATTTACATGCATACCACCCAAATCTTATGTATTTACATATCTAACAACTAAAGTTTAATTTTTACACTTATGCCACACAAATCTAGTATATCACATCAAAAATATCACTATTTTAAGTTTTAAAAAGTGAAATACACCTTTCAATGCATAGGTAGGGTGGCATATATGTAAATATTGAAGTTTAGGTGTCAGATATACAGATACATAAGAATTGAGTGCTATGTATGTAAATCTTCCTTATTTTTATTTTATTTTGATTCAGACAATAATTGGCAATGGTTAGTAGTGACAAAACGAAACTATAAATGTAATAATGGCCATCCATGTGTGTCTAAGAGTAGGGCCATTTAATAACATGCTCAATGTGTTCAATCATAAGGAATTTTTAAGGAGCAAACTTACTGGTTAAATGAGTAGCCTGGCCACACAATCGTATATATAAGTACACAAAGAACATCGACGTATGGGACATTGAAGTAATTTGCTCATTTGTCAAGCCTATTCAATTTTTTAAGGCATGAAAAATAAAGGAAAACCTTGCACCTAGGACGATCTAAAGACTTGCACTAGATCATTTTCATGAAGAGGACAAGCATATGATTGTATTAGAGTTCGGTCCATCTATAACACAAATATTGGCTACTTTGGCATTTTGGAATTAAAAATTCAATTCCTTCCTTCACTAGGGGGTAGTAACTATTATAGGTAGGGGTGTCAAAAATTGACCCGAAAAGCACCCGAACCCAAATAAAAAAATTCAGATTCAGATTGATTGGAATAATTTTCGGGTCAAGTTCGGATTAAAGATACTAACCCATTTAATTTTCGGTGTCAGGTTTGTGTTAACCCAAAAATGACACGCCAACCCTAAATTGACTTGAAAGCGACCTGCTGACTCGGAACTAACCCAAAATTGGCCCATTTTAAACTCAAATAACGGTCTCTTATGTTAAATGGGTTATACGGGTCAAATTCGGTTGGTGGGTCAAGTTTAGTTAGAGATTTTCGACCCATATAATATTCTGATAGGGTTCGGGTCATACCTATTCAGATCGGGTCAATTTCGGGTAAGACTCAAACCCGACCTTCTGAACCGAATTGACAACCCTAATTCTAGGTATGAATGGCATACTACCCTCATAAAAAATCAATTACTTGGGATATTCTCATGATATCTATAATCTCCACTATATTAAATAGTTCCAATCTTGGCAAAGAATATCCTCTAAATCATACCTTGAAGTGATTTAGAATGGAAGGCATGCTTCGCCCCAATTAATCCCCTAGAATAGATTTATGACATCTTATTGAAAAACAAATTTAAAGATATAATAAGAATTTTATTGTAGCTTGACTTTCTAATATTTCTTAGAACACTTTATTTTTGCTATGAGTCTATAAATAATAGCACATTTACATTTGGCATTTGAAAAATAAGTGGATTTCCTTTTAAACTTCCTCATTATAATAGCAGCTTACTTGTATTCTTTCAACCCTATCTCCTCCCAAAGCCCTATTTTTGGCCTTACCTTGTTTAATCAACAATATTCCAACTTCCCATCCCTCTAAGCTTAAACTTCCCACCAACACTACAAACTACCCTCCACCATAATATACATCTCTTAAACATCTAAAAGATTGGATTCGACAACTTAGGAGAAGAAGCATTATCTTAGTAATTTTGGCAAGAAAACTAGATATATAAAATAATAACTGTTTCTATACATTGACCAAGGAGAATATGAAAGAGGAACTAATTTCCGGACCGGGTTCTCCGAGCTTGGGCCATCAACAAAGAATAAGAGAGTTCGCCACCAAGAAGCATAGCAATAAATTAACAGGTCCTATATAAAACCATACTCAAATCAAATAGAAGTTTTTCAGCACGTCTTCATATGATCTCATATCCAATTATGATAAAATAATACTTTAGATCCATAGACTAAAAAATATGCTAAATCTATCAGATACACTTTTAAGAGGATGAGAGATAAATTTAAAGCAATAGATCAATATTAATGCATAAAATTACAACTATCACCAGTGGAAGACAAGATCATCTACTTTGGATGTTGAATCAATCATAATTTAAATTTCAATGCCTAATGTCAGCTTAGCACCAGCCAAAGCAATAATTTCTAGTTAGGATTATGAGCCAACATAATTTACAAGCAATCAACAATTATTACTCAAAACCAATACAAAAATGTAATGCCACAGAGAAATGGAAAGATAGAACTGAAGATGACTGTACCTTTGAAAAAAGATAATGTTGCAGGAGACACTGTGCTGACCCGTGGATAAGGTACCCCATGTTTCTTATAGTGTTCGCTTGATATTAAGGCAGGATTGTTATCAATGATGGCAACGCTCAATTCTTTAGTCAACTGCATGCTTGCTTCCAGATTCAAAGCAAAATACCATCATCAACGAAACAGAAAGAAAAGCCATAAATTAGCAGTTATGTAGAACAGAGGATCATTGATCTCTAACACTATTCGCATGTGAAAGCAAACACAAATAATTAAATCCATGAAAGGGTAAAAAATAACAATCCAACCGATGAACCTAAATATAGATCATATTTTCTAGTATAACAGGTTTCCCTAAAGAAGGTCCACACAATAGCCTCTTTATTGTAAAACATGAAAATTGACAATGAAGGGTCATTTGCTGTTGTTCGTGTTTTGCAATCAAAAGATTGTCATGGGAGCCTTATTGGGGAAGGCATGTTTTACTGAAAGAAATTAGACTGAAATGATGAAATTTTCAAAGGCAAAGAGATATTATTTGGAGTTTATTATCCTCATTTCATTTTCTATTAATATTTTTTACCTATCAAGTTCCATCAGGACAATTGTTTCATTTATTCACGTCTTTATCCTCTAATTTTAAAGCCACAACTAGCATTCTATCATCATCAATAGCAAATCCCCAACAATTTAGAGTCAGCCTTATGAATCCTCATTCTCCCCATTTATTTGTTAGGTGATAAGCATCTTATGCACAATATTTTGCAGAAATTCTATCCACGTTATCATTAGTGAAGAAATCTGCCTATTGATATAAATACAGCTTAATATCATGCAACGCAAAGATAAACTAATAGCCGTATCCTCACTGAATCCAATATCCTATCTTATTCAAATTTTGTTATTTCTTCCAATTTGTATATTATCTTGCACCTCATATTTCTTGCATGCTTCATAGAAGAAAATAAATAGAGTCCATCCGTTTACAGAGAATATTAGTTTTCACGCATCTATCAATGATAATGACTTCAAAGTTCACATTAATAGGTAAGCCACGAAAAAAGGTAGTGGTCACTGAACACAGCAGAGAAGAACTACTTTTCATATCCTGACTGCATAACTAATCTAACTTTTCAAAATGCGTTACTTGCCCTTATATGTATCATATACTGCATCCAGTTTATCATGCATTCTTCATAGTATTGATACGACTCCAACAAATTTTCATCATCGTGCACAAATCTTGATGCATGACACGAATCTCGAGATAATTTTTTAAACAAGAAACATTCAAACTTCGAGTAAGAGTCATTCAGAGCTCTGATTTCAACAAACTTATAGTCAAATTGATCGGTTCGATGAGACAGACCTAATGATATGAAATTCATTCCAATCCGAGTCAAATCAATCCAGATCAAATCATTAAATCAATTTTGGAGGATTTACGAAAGCATTTGAAAAGTCAAACGAATGTCGAATCTAACGAGTTCATAGTCGAATCGAGCGTCTCGACAAGACGAATCCAACAAACACAAGATTGCTCAATTCTGACATCATTAAGACACTCAAATGTCCATCAAACGTCATCTGATCAAGTGAATCTCTCCAGACCGTCCGATTAAAATGGTTCATATTCTTGCATTAATTACATCCAAAATACTATAAATAGACCCCTACCTCTCTCATGGGAGGAGGAGAGACTTAAGAGAGAGCTTGAGGTTTTGAGAAGGAGCTCAAGTCCAAGATCATCCTCGCCATCGTCGATCGTCGTTGACCACCACTGACCGTCGATAACCACCGCCGACTTCTGTCGACCACCGCCGAACACCGTTGATCGCTGTCAGTCACCACTGACCTTCGTCAGGCATCGCTGACCATCATCGATTGTCGTCGACTACCGTCGATCACTGCCGACCTCCGTCAACCACCGTTTACTAGACGTCATCAATCGGCGTTGTAACGTGGGAAGCTAGTAACTCTTTCCTGCCTGTGGGACAAGAGACATCTGTAATCATCAAATTATAGTGGATTTTTACAACTGGATTAGGCCCCGTGATTTTTCCCCTTTACGGGTTTTCCACGTAAAAACTTCTGATGTTATCACAGCTTGATTCATTTTCATCTGAGTGTGTGATGAATTCTCGTGCAACGCTAAGACGATAATCCATTACTCTACCGCCGCGAATTTTCTAGCACGCATCAGTTTGATGCCATCTGTGGGAAACGAAGTATCATTCGACACTGTATTCAAATCTAAGATGTTGAATTTCTACTTCATTTCCCGATGATGTAAATCATTCAATTCACAAAGGAATCTTCTTTGCATCTTGAAGATCATCTCCAAAGCATTCTTTAATGTGAGGGGCAACCTTCACTACAATTTCGAAAGGCCGTTCACATCAACGTCCCGGGCACGATTGTAATGGGGTTGTCTTTTCGCATCCTATTCAGACACAAAGTATGTTCTAAATTTTTCTAGCTGGGGAGCAACCTTTACTGCAGTCTCGAAAGGTCATTCACGTCAACGTCCAAGGCGCGATTGCAGTACGGTTATCTTCTCACATCTTATTCTGACACAAAGTATTTCACAATTTCTTCCAGGTTGGGGGGCAACCTTCACAGCAGTCTCGAAATGTCGTTCTTGTTAACCTCCCGGGCACGATTATTGTGGGGATGTCATCTCATATTTCATTCAGATTACAAGTCTTTGAAAATCTCTCCTGGAATGTGGGGTTAATCTTTACTACAAATAACGCTTCCTCAGTGTCCCCTCGTCGAGCTTGTAAAACATTTTTCTCGTATGGAAATACCCCTGCTAGTGGAGCAAAAGACTCAAAATCAGCAACTAACAAATTGTCAAACATTTTTCTTGAGCATGACTACAATCACATTTCCAAAAAAACATACGATCCAATGCGACCTACACCCCAGTCTCGAGAAACGCAGAGCATCTCGATTCGATCTCTTCCATTACAGACTACAATCGTTTAGCAAAAGCTTCGACATACAGTCTTGGGAAGTCCAAAAATTCTTGGTGGATTTCCTTCGACTTATTCTATTACAGTCTATAGTCATCAAGCAAAAGCTTCGACATACAGTCATGGACAAGTCAAAAATCCTTGGGGGATTTCCTTCAACCTCTTCCATAACAGGTTAAGGTAATCAAGCAAAAGCTTCGACTAACAACCTAGGATAGGTCAACCATTCTCAATGGATTTCATACGACTCTGTTCATTACGGGTTAATATCGTCAAGCTTGACCGGTTATACAACTAAAAACTGGTCTTTCATCCTCAATGAATTTTCCTTTCAACCATGACGCTGGAAGTTAAGCCTATAAGGCAAGACTCGTTAAGAAGCTACCATGTCGCTGGAAGACAAGCCTAAATTTCAAGGGGAAGCTAGCAGTGGACAGGGTCCTCACTAGAAAGACTCCAACAGAGCAAGTGGGTGACAGGGTCTCCACTAAAGGCATCAGCTCACTTCAAGCTCCTATAAGACATAAGCATGAGAGAGCAAAATATCAGTGGGCACGCGTCTTAAAAGGTACACATTTTTCTATTTAATAAAGTATGTGTACTAACTTTAATTGCAGAATTTTGCACGATTAAGATGCTACAACAATAGTGAAAGCTACAAANCATTTTTCTATTTAATAAAGTATGTGTACTAACTTTAATTGCAGAATTTTGCACGATTAAGATGCTACAACAGTAGTAAAAGCTACAAAAAAAAAACATTATCATGATGATTAAAAATGCTATAAATACCAACATATACTTGTACAAGGGATACAATAAATTATCTCATCTTAGAGCAAAGTCGGCATCGCCGCCCAAAAATTCCAATACTTTTGATGATCATCAGTGGGTCTCCAGATACTGCCACCATATAAGCATAAAAATATTTCCCTCATAGAGCGACGGGAAAATTACATGTCTTCATCACCTCCGAAATACACCGCGACGAAAAAGAAGATCACATTGTTTGTCTGCTAAGCAAGACGGGGATGAATTTTCTCTTTATAGCAATTGTTCGCCGCAGCTCAGCACCGCAACTTGGCGTCGCAGCTCAACACCGCAACTTGGCGTCGCAGCTCTTCACCGCAACGCTGCACTACAACTCTTCACCGATACACAGGACGACTTTCTTCTTCTTGGGAAATCATGGTCTCGGATGATAGTCTTAAACTCAACGCATCGTCGCAACGCTTCATCCTGACGCTTCGCCGCAACACGTCGTCGCGATGCTTTGCCGCAATTTGTCGCACTGTCGCGACGCACTGCCGTAATGCACAACCACAACGCATCGATGCGACGCACCTCCGCAAAGCATCGCATCGCCCTGAGGCCTCGTCGCCGCGACACATCGCTGCAACGCAACGTTGCCCCGTCGCGACACCTGAGCGCAACTCTTCTTTGCAACGCGTCGCCGCGACACACCACTGCAACACGTCGCCGTAACACACCGCCAAAACGTCTCGCAACGCTATATCACAACGCGTTTCCGCAACGCACTGTTGTAACGCGTCGCCACGACGCCCCGCCGCAACGCGTCGCTGAGTTACCCCATCACGCGTCGTCGCGACCCATCACCGCCATGCACCGTCGCGATGCCCCATCACGACGCTCCGTCGCAACGCATCGCCGCGACACATCACTGCAAAGGATCACGTCGCCACGATGTCCCGCCGCGGCACATCACGCCACAATGCGTTGCACCGCCGCCATCGCCACGGCTCACCGCGGCAACTCTACCCCCTCTTCTTTAGCCCTATTTATAGGTTGAAAAAGGGATGGGGTCATTAAATACTCATTATTTAAAAAAAAAAAACTTTTCATTTCATATTCCTTCTGCTTTGGTCTTTCAAATTCTATATTTATGAGATGAAATTAATTGGAATGGTTAAAAATAATAATAATAGTAATAATAATAATAACGGTGCTAAATAAGATAATTTATATGACTCTTTCTGGTCAAATTGTTCACTTTTCACTTTGAATTCCCGCATGTTGTTCGGTTTCCTTCACCTCATTTGCGGATGGTTCGCATTTCCAGAAGCACTTCGGATTTTCGGCTCCCCATCTTCCCAATTTCGACACGTAAAAAGAAATAATAAAAATAAAATTAAAATTTTCGTCCTGGGAGAATCAAACTTGGGTTATGCCATGTCAAGCAAAATTGAGCGTCCACCTTAGATTAATTCTATTTCTTTAATATGTATAGATATATATTAATCTTATTTAAATACAGCAAGTGAGAATTTTAAGTGGTTCTAAATCTGCATATTTTCGGACAACAAATTTAATCTCACCTGAAAATAGGGGGCAACTGATACGACTCCAACAAATTTTCATCATCGTGCACAAATCTTGAGGCATGACACGAATCTCGAGATAATTTTTTAAACAAGAAACATTCAAACTTCGATTAAGAGTCATCCAGAACTCTAATTTCAACAGACTTATAGACAAATTAATCAGTTCGATGAGACGGACCTAATGATATGAAAGTCATTCCAATCCGAGTCAAATCAAGCCCATATCAAATCATTAAATCAATTTTGGAGGATTTCCAAAGGCATTTGAAAGGTCAAACGAATGTCGAATCTAACGAGTTCATAGTCGAATCGAGCGTCTCGATAAGATGAATCCAACGAACCAAATATTGCTCAATTCCGACATCGTTAAGACACTCAAATGTCCATCAAACATCATCTGATCAAGGGAAGCTCTCNTATTGCTCAATTCCGACATCGTTAAGACACTCAAATGTCCATCAAACGTCATCTGATCAAGGGAAGCTCTTCAGACCGTCCGATCAAAATAGTTCATATTCTTGCATTGATGACATCCAAAACACTATAAATAGACCCCTACCCCTCTCATGGGAGGAGGAGAGGCTTAAAAGAGACCTTGAGGCTTTGAGAAGGAGCTCAAGTCCAAGATCATCCTCGCCATCGTCGATCGCAGTCGACCACCACTGACCGTCGACAACCACCGCCGACCTCTATCAACCACCGCCGGACACCATTGATCGCCGCCAGTCATCGCTGACCTCCGTCGACCACCACCGTCCGTCATCGATTATCGTCAGTCACCGCTGACCTCCGTCAGTCATGACGACCGTCATCGATTATCGTCGACTACCGTCGATCCGTCGATCACTGCCGATTTCCGTCAACTACCGTTTACTAGACGTCATCAGTCGACGTTGTAACGTGGAAAGCTAGTAACTCTTTCCCACCTGTGGGTCNTCACCGCTGACCTCCGTCAGTCATGACGACCGTCATCGATTATCGTCGACTACCGTCGATCCGTCGATCACTCTGATTTCCGTCAACTACCGTTTACTAGACGTCATCAGTCGACGTTGTAACGTGAAAAACTAGTAACTCTTTCCCACCTGTAGGTCAAGGGGCATCTGTANATGATTCAATGAAATAAAAGAAATCAAAATCTATGTAAATATAATGTGGCATTCATAAAACGTANATGATTCAATGAAATAAAAGAAATCAAAATCTATGTAAATATAATGTGGCATTCATAAAACGTAAAAAAAAAATCATGATAAGAATGAAAATAAAAAAAAGAAAAAAGATATGGCATTACATAGTGCAGTGAATGAAAGAATTATCAGTAACAGATTTATTATTTTCAACCATTATTTTATATATTGAATTTCAATTATATTTTATGTGTCTTTAAGTATTTAAGCATAGTTATACACCAAAAGAGCTTTTAGAAGCATGTAATGAACTTTAGCGGATACAAGTAAATAGAACAAAATATTTTATTCTTCTTATAACATATGGTTTACTAACAAGTCATTTAAAAGTTATACCAGATAATTTAGCTTATATTAAAGGCAGTAAAATATGGCATAATTTAAGTATATGCTGGTTTATTTTTAATAGCCTAAATTCCATTATCAAACTCAACAAATGACTCATAACATGAACCTAGCAAATGGGCTACTGACGGATTTCTTTAAATAAAGCAGTTAGTGATTTGGGCTTGAGAGAGAATGAAGCATAGGGTGAGTTGTTATGAGTCCATGAGTATAAAACCTAACAGCACACTTCAAGGCGAATAGTTTACTTTACGGTTCTTAAAAGAGCCAATAGATCGTAAGAATGTTGCCCCTAACAGGAACTTAGAAAGAGAAACCCTTTGAGCAATGACCTCATAGCTATTGGAATTCGATCCATCTCTAGATTCAACATCAGAAAAGCTCCTTTTGGGCATTGAATTAAGAGAACGTATAGAAGATAATGCCTTGTTCAAAAAAACCCTGCACGAGAGCACGCGCTGAATCAGCACAGAAAGCCACAATCAACCGACAGAAGTTACAGACGAAATATGGCATCATAACCTCGGTTTGCACACTAATGACATCTTTGCCGAGCCTTAATCAAATAAATAAAACTGAATGAGAAGAGCGATCACTTAGAGGGGCAGTTTAACCGTGAATGAGCCGCGACAGTCCTGGCGGACACGGGTAGAAGATACCACCAGCCCAGCCAAGAGGTTTCCGTGGAATGGAAGAATGATGTGGTGTGGCGAGTTCATTCCAGTTGATTTGAGGCAGCGCCTCATCTTATATTAATAATTACGAAAATTTCTATGTATTAATATATTAATCACAATTTTTAATTTTTACATGCAGATTATTCAATTTGTGTCAACCCGTTGGTTTATATGTAAAAATTAAAATTTAAATAATTTATATATTAAAACACAGGAATAGGGGTAGGGGTGGACCTAGTAGGGTCTATATGGTGCAATTGCCCCCTCAAATTTATATTTTTACTTATATAAGAGTGATGTTTTGCCCCTCCTAAAATATTAATTTTATCCCTTCTGAAGTATCATTTTGTTCTTCACTATAGCCCATCTCACGTTAGGTCTAAATAGTCAGTATGCACCCCTTAAAAAAAAAAAACAGAGACTGAATTTGCCCCTGAATAACACGATAGAAATATAATGTCCCCTAATAATTAAATTTTGGAATATTCACATACATTCCAAAATTACTATATATTTACAGTTCTAAAATAAAATATTTTATATTTATATCTATTATATTNTAGCCCATCTCACGTTAGGTCTAAATAGTCAGTATGCACCCCTTAAAAAAAAAAAACAGAGACTGAATTTGCTCCTGAATAACACGATAGAAATGTAATGTCCCCTAATAATTAAATTTTGGAATATTTACATACATTCCAAAATTACTATATATTTACAGTTCTAAAATAAAATATTTTATATTTATATCAATTATATATTTATATTATAAATTTATGCATTAAACAATATTTTTTATATCAATAATAGCAATGATACTTTTAAGTGATATAAATGTAAATATTCAAATTTAAGTTTCCAATATACAAATGCGTTAGAATTGTAAGACATGTCATGACAAAAACGATAAAAAATATATTAGTGTAACAATTTAAATTTAATATAATGTACTCATTTAAAACTACCGATATTAGTAGCATGAGTATGTGGAACAATGTTCACAATTTTTGACAATCAATCATAATATATTATCTATTTAAACTTGTAATAAATAATTAAAATAAAAGTTTCTCGTATTTAAAATTAAATTAATCATTTTAGTAAATAATAAATGATATAATAGAATTTTTATTTATTGCACTTTTTAATTAATTTAAAAATATTTGAAAAAACTTTAGTTTTATATTTTATAAGATTCAAATAAATTTCAAATTAAATTTTATTTGCCAATGTTATACAAATATTAAAAAATAAATAAAAAATAATAATAAAACATTTCATTAAGAGCCTATAAATTTCAAAAATAGATTATAGCCAACTTGTATCCTTCGTGAAAATACATAATCCACTTCGAAAGAACTGTTTGCCTATCTTCTAATATTATTCTAATAATTATTGATTTGCAAAAATACAACTGTTATTGTTACAGTTCAATATAACTTTATTTAATATAAATGAACATTTTAAATGTTTATGTGGAAACTTGCATAAAAATTGTTTGGGAATGGCGAATTTTATGCAAAATTTAATGAGTAAATATTTTCATAATTTGATTAAACTAGTTATTTCTCTTCTGAAAGCTTCACAAAAGAATCATGCTCTCATTTCAAAACCAAGAAAACATGAAATCTATTACTTGCACAAATTAAAAAATCATGTCCAAGTTCCGGCATGCAAGTTTCCTTTGGCATACATAGAAGCAAGAACTGTGAAGAGCACCCAATAAGCTAAAGAAGAAGAAATGAGTTATATTCATAAATACTGCATCAGAACAGTAGCTCACGAACTTTCACCGATCTTTTCACAGCATTGGTGAAACCCTGTAATGGCCATATTTTAGAATAAACAACTCGATAAATTCTGCAATATTATCAAGGAACTGTTTTGCAGGCAGGGAATGGAATTCAAAATTATTTTGCAATGCAATTAAAAACTTCCTCATTTAATTAATATTTTGGATTATATAAAGCCACACAACATTTACAAATTACGCCCCTATACTTCTTTTATTTACAGCTAGAACTCTATATTAGATGCAAATCTCAACAAATGGAATTGAGTAAATGCTTAGTCATTTTGTTGAAAAGGAACCCAACAACACACAAAGCCATCGTATTGAAGAAAATACTGAGCTGTGGATAATGGAGGTAGCATCAGCACTTACCTCATTGTATTTGAAGAGAAATGGCCTTGAATCTCTTTCAGCAGTTGGGGCCTTTTGCAAGTTGCTGGCATCATTCTTTGAATCAGCGTTGCATCCTTGCCTAAATCTGTTTATGAAAAGATAGAAACATGTAAAGAATGAAATTCATGAAGGCATACATACAGTGCTCTATCATAGCTTACAACGCTATTCATAAACACAACATTACCTATCAAAGAAACTAGTTGGCCTACTAGGCTTCTTTGAGTCGCCACCGATAGTTTGTACAGCAAAACTCTTATCGGAAGCGATTTTCTTTATTTTGGAATTTGAATTCTCATGACTGTCTTTATTTTGCAACTCAATCATTGCAAATCTGGGTTTATCATTGTCCTGAACGGATGCAGATTTAGTGATTCTTTCATGTATTACTTCTGACTTTTTAATAGTTGAAGACTGTCTGTCCTCGCCACATTCATCACTAGGATTAAGCGATCTTCCTGGGTTTTCACGCATTATTCTCTGTTTTTCAACCTGTTACCCACCTTTTTAATTAATATGATTAAAAAATGATTATGTGGATAAGGATTAAGGGTCATCATACTAGTCCTAGTTATGTTAGCAGACCCAGAATTTTTAAATTAGTTTAAGAAAATAATGGAATAATATGTTGCGAATAACACCATAAAGCCCAAGAAAAAAAGAATGTAATCTGTCTCTATATCAGATCAACAATATTTTAGTCCTAGTTTTTAAATATTCATTGCTTTTGCAATACGAAAGTCCGATGACATAATTTAGACGCTTGGTAAGTAATCCATGCTATGAAATTCAATGTGATGGCATACCTCATGCAACAAAACCCGTTTCATCGTTAGAGATAATCCTAAATGTGTTGGTTGATAGTCCTGCTTAAATAGAAAGAACTATCGGTCAAGTTAATTTTAAACCTTTATTTATGTATGACTAAGAAAAGCAACAGCAAGAAGAAGACCTTAAAGTTAATGAAGTCGCCAATTGGGGGGTCAAGAGTGAGTATAGAGGCGTCATCAGCGGCTCCCTGCTTGTGAGGACCCTTCAAGTTCTCAGCATTGGAGCTTTTGTATGTAATGGAGTAAGAAGCCATAGTATCCACCAGCTGAGCTACATCATGCTTCTCCTTTTCAGAAAATAGATGCAATGCTACCTAAGATAAAACAAGAAAACAACCCCAGCAATAACAAAGTGAATAAAGAAAATAATGAATAGGATGAGCTTGAAAAGTATGTGATTCTCTCTTAATTCATGAAGATTTTAATTTGTCGAAATTTAAAATATAGTAAGCAAATTTGCAGCATGAATAAATTGTTATAAACTTACAGGCCTCAAGTTTGGAGGAACTAGGATATGCAAAAATAAAGAGACAAAATCTTCAGCAAAATACTCGGCAGAAAGATGCCTTGAGACAATTGGCAATAATTTGCCTTGCCAAAACTTCAACATGTCCTTCTTCTCCATAGACATTGCTCGGCATCTAAATGAACTTGAAGTTATTCTACTAAATAGATAAATGATTTGCAGCAGTATGTTACCTCTGTAAAGACTTTGGCCATTCAATATTTGGCTTATCAACAAGAGCAATCAAGCGTTTGATAGCTATGGCAAGAGGGGGCTGAAAAACTGAGAAAATACGAAAGGGTTGACATTACCAAATCATATTATCAAAAGGTTATTGAGACATAAATCAAAGTGAGTGAGATGTAACCATGAAGTGACATCTGTTGTGTTCGCATTATATACTGATGGAACAAATCGGAAACACCAAGCATATCAAGGCATGTAAACTTCAAGGCACGGACAATTGAA
>JXCR01038567.1:0-40725 GCA_002079205.1 Phalaenopsis hybrid cultivar | reverse complement strand
TAGTAATGCACGGGATGTTAGCAGAAAAGATCTTTCAAGACTGCAGTGAATGTTCCCCCCCCCCCCCCAGTTTAGAAGAAGTTGTGAAATACTTTGTATCTGAATAAAATATAAGAAGACAACTCTACTAAAATCGTGCGAAAGACGTTGACGTGAACGATCGTTCGAGAGCATAGTGAAGATTGCCCTTCACATTGAAGAATGCATCGGAGATGATCTTCATGACGTGAAGAAGGTTCCTTCACCATTTGGATGAAGTACATCATTGGGAAAGGAAGTAAGGGCTCAGTGTCTTAGAGTTAAGACAATGTTGAACGAAACTTCACTTCCCACAGACGGCGCCAAACTGATGCGTTTTGAAAAATTTGCGGCAGTAGAGTAATGTATTATCGTCCTAGCGTTGCACGAGAATTCAACACACTCAGATGAAAGTAAAACAACCAGTGATGACACCATAAATTTTTACGTGGAAAACCCGTAAAGGGAAAAAAATCACGGTCTGACCCAATTATAAAAATCCATTATAAGATATAATAATCCACTATAAATTAATGATTACAGAGACTCTGTCCCACAGAAGAAAAATTATTACTATATTTGTAAGGTACAATGTCAACTGACGGCATTTGGTTAGCGGTGGTTGATGACAGTTGATGACAGTCGACAGTGGTCGGCTGTAATCGACGGTGGCTGACACTGGTCGATGACAATTGATGATGATCGGTGGCGATCGACGGAGATCGGTGGTGGTCGACGAAGGTCAACGATGGCATGGATGATGTTGGACTTGAGCTCTTTCTCAAAGCCTCAAGTTCTCTCTCAAGCATCTTCATTCATGTGAGGGGTTGAGCTCTATTTATAGTGTTTTGGGTGCAATTAATGTAAGAATATGAATTATTTTGATCAGACAGTCCAGAGAGCTTCCCTCGATCAGATGGCGTTTGATGGACATTTGACTACTTTAACAATGTCATATTTGAGCAATCCTGGGCTCGTTAGATTCATCTTGTCGAGACGCTTGATTCGAATATAAACTCATTAAATTTGACATTCATTTGATCTTTTAAATGTCTGAAAAATCTTTTAAGAATGATTTAATCATTTGATATGGGCTTTATTTAACTCAGATTGGATTAACTTTGATATTATTAAATTTGTTTTATTGAGTCTGTCAATTTGATTATAAGTTTGCTGAAATCGGAGCCCTGTATGACTTTTAATTGAAATTTATATGTTTCTTACTAAAAAAAATTGCCTTAAGATTCATGTCATGTCTCGAGATTCGTGATGCATGATGCAAATTTATTGGTGACGTATCAGTTGCCCCCCCCCCCCTATTTTTAGCCAAGTCCCATTTTATTATCCAAAAATATGAAGATCCAGAGTATTTTTTATTTAATCATGTATAACTCTTATGAGTTTTATAAGAATAACCAGACACCTTTATAGTTAATTGTCTTAGCTAAGCTCGGTCGTCACGGTATTTTTGTTTTTTAATATTTCATGTATGCTCAAGTTATATTACTGTTTCGAGTGTTATAAAAATCTGCCGCGGTCCGTCCAGAACTCCAAATACCGGAAGAAGGTCGGCCGAATTAAAAGAATTTTGTTTTCGTGAACTAGGAAAAGTCTTTTCCTTTTTTTTAGAATTAAAAGAATTTTGTTATGAGCATTTAGTATCTGCGTTTTTTTTTTAAAATTTAAATATTATTGTATTGCGGTGGATCATTGTGATGATGCATGTGGCAGTGCTAGCGGCGACGCGACGTGTTGCTGCGTCTCGACAATGCGCTGTGGCGATACATCATGGCGATGCGTAGCGGCGACGCAAAGCGTTGCAGCTGTGCACCGCAACCAAGTGTCGTGGCAGGGCATTGTGGTGACGCACTGTGGTCGAGTGTCGCGGCGAAGCGATGCTTCGCGACGGTGCATTGGGGCAATGTGTTGTGGAGACGGGGCATTGCGTCGCCGCGACGTGATGCGGTGGAGCGTCGCGGCGACACAAAGAGTTGCGACAGTGCATTGCGATAGTGCATCGCGACAGAGCGTCGCGGCTGGACATTACAGCGACGCGTTGAGTTCAAAACTATCATATGAGACCATGATTTTCTAAGAAGATGTTGCAGTGCAGAGTTGAGCGGCAAAGTTATAAGGCAAAATTGTGATGTCGAGTTATGTTGTTGTGCATAGTTGCGGCGCAAAGTTGCGAGCAGACTTGCGACAAAAAATAAATTCATCTCCACCCTGCGTAGCAAGCAACGAGGTTTTTTTTTTTTGAAAAAGAGGAAAGTTGTTCCCGTCGTGCATAGTAGACAAACAAGATCTTTTTCATTGGTGTCGTGCATGCCACGAGATATTCCAAGGCCGCTCTTGCACATTCTAGAGGTGATGAAAAAATGTTGTAGCTTTTCTGACGCATTTTTAGGAGAAGATTTTCATGCTTATGTAGTGGCGATATTGGGAGACCCCTTGACTGTCATTAGAAGTACTGAAATTTTAGGAAGATGATGCCGACTCTACTCGAAAATTAGCGAATTTATTGTAACTCTTATACAAGTATGTATTGATCTTTGTAACATTTTTTATCATCTGATATGATATTTATAGATAAAGATAATGTATTTCTTTATTTCTTTCACAGTTGTTATGCTTTCTTAATTATGCAAAATTCTGCAATTAAAATTAATATATAATTCTTTTATAAAATGAAGAATCACATACATTTTATGGTTCAAGCCTGGCTGGATTGTGACCCATCAGACTTAAAATCATATAAAATCCACTGAGGATGATAGACCTATTCTAAGTTGTTGGTCAAAACTTTTATTTGGCGATCAAAACCTGTTACGAAAAAGGTCCAAAAAAATTCACTAAAGATTTTTGACCTATCTGAGATTATCTGTCAAAACTTTTGTTTGACGATTGAAGTCTGTAATGAAAGATGTCGAATCAAATTCCCCTGAGATTAATTAAGCCTAGAATGAGTTGTGAGAAATACTTTCGAGTTTCTCGAGACTCGAGCGTGGCTCGCAATGGATTGTATATTTTTCTAGAAATATGAATGCAGTAATACTCAAGATAAATATTTAACTTATTAGATGTTACTTATGAATATTTTTGGCCCCCATATAGGGGTTTTCCATATGAGCTTATAAAACAGCCCCTGTAGCGGATCTTAAAGATATCAACCTTCATATTGTTAAGGAACTCTAGTAGGGCTTGAAGAAGTGTTATTAGTAGTGAAAATTGCCCCTAGTATAAAAACAGTTCTCTTAGACTTATAATCTGAATGAAATGTGGGATAACTTCCCCATCATAATACTGCCCAGAATGTCAACATGAATAACCTTTCAAGGCTGTATTTCACAATTTATTCAAAAATTGTGAAATACTTTGTTTGAATAAAATATGAGAAGACAACTCTACAAAATCATGCGAAGGACGTTAACATGAACGACCATTCAAGACTGTAGTGAAGATTACTCCCCACATTGAAGAATGGATCATAGATGATCTTCATGACTTGAAGGAATCTCCTTCACTATTTGAATGAAGTATATCATTGAAAAAGTAGGGGCTCAGTGTCATAGAATTTACCCTACAAACAGGGTCAAATTGATGCGTGCTAAAAAATCCACGACGGTAGAGTAACGGATTATCATCTTAACGTTACACAAAAATTCAACACACTCAGATGAAAGTGAAACCAATGATACTACCAAAAATTTTTACGTGAAAAATCCGTAAATGAAAAAAACCACACGATCTTCTACATCACCTGATTATAAAGCTACACTTACTACAACTAACTCCCTTAAATCACCTGCTTTAGGATTTGTTAACCCAGCTGAAGCACACCAAAATACAAGTTCCGCTCTTAGTGCTTTGGTTAAACAAAACAATACTTGTTTCAACTAGTTCTGAAAGTTTATGATAGGATCCTTAATCTCGAAAATCAAGTTAAAATCTTACAAAATAATCGTAGTAATAACCAAACAGTTGATTCATCCATTAAAACCCTACAAAAACAAATTGAAGGCCTTTCTCTGTCAAAAATGCCCAGGACTCCTAAGATTTTCTAGCCAAAAGCAAACTTTTTGTTTAAAAAGATCCCAAATCCATTTTCATTTCTAAAAAATCTAAAAAGAGTCAGTAGCATGGCCTCCTCATCCACAACTCAAACTGTGACACTTCCACCAGTCCTAAAAAAAACCACACGATCTCAGCCAATAAACTCAAATAAGCTCCACGATCTCAGTCAAATAAAATATCAATAACCTCCATGATATAGCGAAATGGCATATTAAGACTTGAGTCTGGATTCCGTATGAAAATTTTCCTCAAAATCAAAGCACCAGAGCTCCAAAATATTCGAGCCTCAAAAGGCACACACCAAAACCATAATTTGCACTGTTAAAACATAAATATTATAATATAAAAACATAATTATATCTTCATTGAATGATGTTCATAGAGAAAACTCCCCAATTCAAGCATTAATTTAATTTTAAAAAAAAAAACAGATTTACATTCCTGTCAAAATTACTAATTCCAAGTGCTCTCAATCAACAGATTGCTGACGAAAACACAAAACAAAATAACTCAAAATAAGATTTAAAGGATTCGTGTTCTCATCCATCTAAATTCCATAAAAAATTGTTCTAAACAATTCTTACTTAATACAATAAAAAATTTCCAGGATATTATTTTATAAATTAAGATAAATTAAAACGAAGATCCCCTAGAAGAAACCTCGATAGAATTGAATTTAGCAAAACCAGAAGCAAGTAATAAGATAGAAACCCAGAATTAACAGCCTGGTAAGAAGGCAGCAAATAGTTCAGAATGAGTAGGAGAAGCTTACTCGCTCAGAGAATTTATCTCGGGCTTATCTGATGCAATCATCATAACCAGAACGCCTTCTTCTCCCCCAAACAATTACGAAAAGCATTTTAGATAGGGAAAATCTATCAGTAAGACGTTCCCAAATATGCTCTAGAAATTCGGCGAGAAAGAAAAAAAAAAGAAAAATCTAGGGTTTCTCTCAGACAAATGCCTCGATCTGTCCACATGATGAATAGAATGGAATACCATCGGACTCGTCATCTTTTTTATTCGATCATCATTGAGAAACCCCTCTCAGTAACTAAGAGATCATTGATCAACCAAAAAAATAAAAAAAACCCCAAAAAACCGATCGAGAAAAGGAAATAGAGATTCGAAGAAATCGGAAAAAAAACAAAAGGATGAACACGAGGAGATAGGGTGGGTAGAATAGTTGCTGTTGTTTGCATCTCTTCTTCGTTTAAATACGGAGAGGGAGCTAGGGTTCTTGAAACAGAGTAAGGTTACTAAAATTACGATCCTACCCTTGTCTCGCATTGGGTTCACTCGGATGAAGGGCTTTCGTCCGTCAACGTGAAAAATGACGGTGTGATAACGTGCGACGGCCCCCGAAGATATGTGTTTTTAACGAGGAAAACAGGCCCACAAAAACAAACTTTGGACAGCCCAGCCCTATATTTTTTTAGAATCCAAAAGAAAAATACAACTCCATAACAAGATATGAAAATGATACCAGAATCAAACCAAAAGCTACACATCAATCAATAATATCAAAATAATAAAACAAAAGACACATATCAAGATATAACACCAAAATAGCTATAACAACCAAGGACTATTCGAGACAACAAAACAACAACCTCTAGAGGTAAACAACAACTAATAAACCAATGATCAATAGCACACCAATCAACATTCTAAAAGATGATTGTCAAAGAAAATAGCAAAGCACCAATCATCATCTCATTAAACAACAGTCACGACCAATCAGCAACTTACTAAATAAGAATATGCATCTGTTGACATCATTTTTGGTTGAGGTCTAGTTTTTCCTCTCTAGTAGCTTAGGATCTAGTCATAGGGTTTTCCTATTAACTATTCCTATATGACTAGAAATGAACCCTCACCAATAGAAATTATAAACCCTTCTTTGCTCAACTTGAAGTTCCACGTGTTGGTCATAACCTCTAGCACTTAGTAGGTGGGGTCAGTATGAAGGAGCTCAAGGGGAGTCCCCCAAAGGATGATTAGGCCTTAGGACTAACCCTGGGTGATCTCGTTTTCGTGGGGCTAACTTGCACACACTACACTCTCTCACATACCCCAAACCCTAGGATCCCTTAATTTGGTTTCCTGACTCCTTTTGGGAAGCTAACATAGATGGCATTGTATCCCTAGTCTTTGGCTAAGAGGCTTAGAACTAGCATATTGAGCATCTAAAATGAGTCATCACATGACTTCTATTGGTTTAATGTGGCTTCATGATTTGTTGGCCCATTTTGGCCAAAAACCACCAACTTACTAAAATACCCCAACAACCCTAATTTTTGCCCAAAATCCCAAAATTATCCAAAATACTCAAATTTGTCAAAAAAATCATCTCAAACCACTCACCACTACTTAAACTGACAAAAATTTACCAAATTTTCAAAACACCCCCAAAATTGCCAAAATTACCAAAATGCTCCCCATGACCTAAAAATTCCAAAATAATCCCAATATTCCCAATTTCAATTTTTTATCATTAATTTGACAAGATTTGACCAATTTTACCCAATTTGATCAAAAGCCCCAATTTGCCCTTAAAGGCCCAAATGTCCCCAAATTAACTCCAATTTTGGTCCAATTGACCCCAATCTTGCCCAATTTCAATTCTAAACCAGAATTCAGCATCCCCAATTCTATTCTAAATAAAATTCAAGCCCAATTTGATCTAATTACAAGCCCAATTCCATTCAAATCAAAAAGGCCCAATTTAAATCATATGCTTAAATCCACCAAATTGGCCCACCAATTCAATTCAAAATCACTTGAAACTTTGCCAAATCCCTCATGACATATTTATACACCAAACTCAACATTCCATTAGCCCAAATTTTAGCCCAAATTCAATTTCCTTTTTTAAAAAGCCCAAAGCCCACTACACTTAATTCCAAAAGTCCAAGTCTAAAGCCCACATGACAATTATTTCTTTTCATCATCCATTTGATTAAAATCATTCCTAAAGTCCTAAATCCAAAATCAAATCATTCCAACTCAAGCCTCATGCCAAACTCCACCAAAATATTTCATAAATTCAAAATTTCCTCCTCATGAAAGTGGACCAAGCTAAGGATAAGTCATGGAGCCACTTCCAAGCCATAGGCAAGCCATGAGAGTCATTTCACATCATCAAGCTATTATTAGAAAGAGGCTAAAACACTTTCAAATATCCTTAAGATTCTTTTAACCACTCCATGAATCACTCTAACTCATGTTTAGCCAAATCTCTTTGGATAGAGACCTCACCATGATAACTAAGCTGAGCTACCTGATTCTCCTCAGCACCCAAACCAGCCTTGAGGGGTGAACCCAACCTAAACCATGTCTTGACCCAATTTGATACAAAATAGCCCTTTTCCTGTACTATTTCAATCTCATACCTTTACACGTAGCTAACTCCAATTGACTTCACCAAGATCAAGCTATGACCTCCCTGGACTAGATAGTGACCCCTCCCTAGCCGGTCAGCCACCTTGGTGGCTGGAAAACCCAATTTCAAAAGCACCACCTTGGCCAAAACTCAAAATTAAACTCATCCAAGCTGTCTCATCCCAATTGAATTTTTGCTCCTTATTGGCATCCACATAAGCAACTTAGGACACCCACAAATTGCCCCTCTCCAAGCCCCTCTAGTTAACCCCCCCCTCCATGGCCAAAGGGGGAGAGCTTGAAATTCCTTGGAAAGACTCTGCCAAATTGCTTCCAAAGCTTCCTTGAGACCTCCTGAGCTTAACCCAACCATCCTTAGCTAGCTAAATCCACTGCTCGAGCTCAATTTTTGAGCCAAATTCCTAAGCCAAAATAGGGCACTCTCCAAACCTCCACCAAATTCAAATTCATTGCACCCACACCATCCCCACGACAAGAGAAGAAGATCTCCCATAAAAGCCCCATCACCAGAGCACCCTAAGGTGGACTTTGATCAACCCTTTAATTCAGCCTTGATCGAAATCATATCTAGGCGATTCACCACGACTTGAGGCTCCAAGCTTAGGCTCTTGGGACCCACACGAAGATTCCACAAGCATCCAATCGAGGCTTCCCCTCTTGGACCAAGGTATTGAAAGTTAACCCTAAATGGAGCTTCATTTGATTCTCCATGTGCATAGAGTTGATTTAAGGGTCGATCAACTGTATAGATGTGTTGTCCTAGTCAAGAAGAGCAATTTTAAAAAAAATTGCACTTGATTTGATTAAGAATTGAGTGAGATATTAGCGTTTTAAAATGGATGTTTTGCGGGCTTAATGCGTTGGGGACAATGACGAAGGAGCGTCTGATCTTTTGTGTATCGCACGGACGACCCTGATTGCGAAGAACAGAGTCGCGCTTCGAAAAGAGCGGGATAACTCAACTGGCGACGCCCAATCCCATGACGACACACATCTCTTCAACGCGTACGAGGATGACGCAGATAAGTAGGAAATTAGGAGCTTTTTTCTATTTATTTAATTCTCAAAACTTAAAAAAAGCATAATTTAGTGTAGAAAAATAAAAAAAAATAAAATAAAAATACCATGTTACTCAGTGAAGAGAGGAGAACAATGTGAAAATAATTTCAAGTTTATTTGATGCACGTATTATTTTTAATTAATTAAATAGTATTTTTCTTACTTTGATTTTCCATTTCCATAGACAATTCACCATGACTTGATCTTTGGGTTTTTTATTCTACAGGTTCTTAGGATTTTTTTCATGATTTTTTCAAGGTTAGGGGAGACCTCTAGGCATAGATATCTATTTTTCAAGTTAATGGTCCCTGTTTTGGTTTAAAAATTATAATAATTAAAATAATCATAAAAAAATACAAAACTTATTTTAGTAGGTTCACTGTGGTTAGAGGACCCTAGGAAAAATAAAATTTTGATTTAACTCATTAAAAATAATCTTAATTATCACCAACCCTAAAAAAATAAAATAAAATTAATTTGGAGTAATTATGAATGTAAATGGCAGAAAAACTATTCCACACTATAATTTAACATTAGGGGAGATCCCCATAAAAATTTCAAGTCAACTGGAGTTGATTTAGTCACTTAAATGTATTAATCAAGTGAAATGACATTTTTGGCATTAAAATAATTATAATAATTAAAATTCAATTAAGAAAATCACCAAAGTTGGTTTTTGGAGCTCCTTATAACTAGAGGAACCTAAGAAAAATAAAAATAAATACTTCATTTTTTGAGCTAATTTTAAGCCTTTAAATAATCAAAAATCAACTAAAAATCACAAAATTTTAAAAACACTCTAAAATATAACATTTGGCCTATCACTTGGAAACAATTAAAATAATTTTTCCAATTTTCTAAGTTAAGATATTAGTTTTAAAAGGCTTAAAATGGGTTTTCCTTATTTTTCACTAAAATAATTTTAATAATTAAAATATAAGTTACAAAATTATGAAATTTGTTTTTTTAGGTTTCCTAAACTCGAAGGGATTTAATTAAAATATAAAACTTAATTTTCCATCTAAATATTATTTTATATTTAATTAATACTCAAAACAAACAAATAATTTTAATAATTACATCAAAAGACTAAAAATTATAAAAATTGGTTCAAGTGGTCCTCTAACTTAGGTGAACCCCTAATAATTTTCTTAAGGACATATGTTTTATTTCAGTTGATTTATTAAATTTTCTTTAAAAATCTCTATTTTTACATTAAAAATAATTATAAAAATTAAATAAACTTGGAAAAATCACATTTTCTTCTCTGATGTTTTAGTTAACCCATGAGTGAGGTAACATAAAATCTTCAAGTCATTTTAATCTAATTTAATGAATTATAGGGTGTTAAGGCCTAAAGGGCAAAAGAGTAATTTTGGAATTTAAAGCTTAATTAATCTTTAGGTCTGATCATGAGGGTGAATGGGTAATAAGTGATCTTAAAATAACATGTCTTGATGATTGAAACACAAAAGGGATAAGTGGTAGAAACCAACCTCCATTTGAATCTCATAAAGGATAAATTTATAATTTTTCAAATTAATGAAATTTGGAAGAATAATTAAATAGAAAGATATTAAGGTGAACAAATGGTTTTTGAGACAATTTATAATTCATGATAAGGATTAAGAATATAAATATTAAAAAAATCTTTTTTGCAAATCTACCCATTAAACATTAAGGGCTTAGTAGTGAACTAGGCTTAATCAAAATTTTGTTTAAGAAGGTTTAGAGAAATAACCATGATTAATTTAAAACCTTTCAAAAACACTACATGCCCATTCTTTAAAAATCAAATTAATTAAATTTCTTAATTAAGTCAAGTTGCCCCTAAAAGGTCTTTACTTATATAACTTATAAATGAGATATCAAGTGATGATTATCTCACTTAAGAGATAATCAAAATATCATAATTCACTGAGCATAAGGGTATTAATTGGATGAACTATACAGTAAACATAATAAGACAAAAAAAACTCAAGATAATTCTAGGGACTATGAAATATCTGTGGTATTACCCGAAGCTTCTTCAAGATCCTTTGGAAATCTTGTAGGACACTTGAACTTATTATGATTTGCTTAATGGAATCATCCTCATAATTTAAACCCACTAAGTTATGACATAGGATCTGGTATACACACCTTAAATTTGTATTTTCTACTTTCANTATACATAAATGCTCTGACATGCATTTTGAGTTTCAGGTGGTGGAACGAGAAGACTAGCCAGGTACGTTTTTACAGTTTATAGTGCTTTCTTTTCTCGTACTTCTATATTGTACTTTCATGCTTATAAACTTGCATGTTAAATAACGATGTCACCCTGCACGAAAACCAAAACTGCTAGGATAACCACAAAATTGAAACTAAAACCAAAACTAAAATCAACCAAGATAAAACTCACCGCCACAACATTCAAAATATAAAACAACTCAAGATTTAATCACAAATATCATTAAAATAACAACTGCAACTAAATTAAGTCGTCTTTGTCAGATGATTAGGAATCTCTCGAAGAAGGTAACCTACGGTTGATAACGAGATTTCCCATAGTCTAAATGAAAGTATGGAATTCATTAAGTTAAATTTAGTAAATTCATTTGGACTAAGTGAATCTGATAGAAAATAGTGGTGCTAGAATGAGGGAACCGTAGGATCCTAACCGGTGTCGCTCAAATTAACTTTAATATGCCCAATAATATTTAAAAGAACTATAACGATAAGGACATCTGATTTAACATCATAACTTGACATATTAAAAAACTCAAACTCGCTACGACAAGGAGCTTGGAGCTAGCATCGTGGTCAGGACAACCATCTTCAACAGCAAAATATGTTTTCATTGGTTAAACCCTTCATTTCTTAGAATTAAACAACAATTTATATGACTTCAAGGTTGTTTGCTTACTCAACATAAATCCTTAACTTTTCTTTAGGTCTTTTGTACAGCTCTGCTATACAATATAAGCTCTAACTCTTCTCAGAATTCCGAGGCTGTCTTCCGTCACTTAAATCCTCATATCTTCCAAGTTATTTGTGTGATCGTTTCACACGAAAATGAGCCCTACTTAATAAAATTGGCAGGATGAAATATTTAATAGTTCTAATATCCAAAATTGAAGCCAAACTATATGATAGTTTGGGAAGTCACTGAGGTTCTCCTCGGGATCCGTGACATCCCCTATTTCTTCCTCCTTTGGATTCCACAATAAAATGTTCCAAATTTGAGTCATTCTCTTTTCACACCACTTTTGTCTGATCTCATTAAAAATTCCTAACCCTTTGACCACCTTGAAGATAATATCCCCTGATTTTTATCGAGAGTTTTCTTGGGTGACTCCGGTTATCTAAGATGTAATTAATTATAGTGGCTCGCCCTTATAGGAAGTTTTTTCGAACCCATCTTAATATAAACTATTTAATTCTTTGTATTAAATAGGGAAAATTGTCGGCAAATAAAATGGTTTCGTAGACCAAATGAATGTCATAAATTTCTTAGCTTATTTGATCGAGCATCATCCTCAAGTCTTGTGTTTATCTTTCGGGATAGAAACAGAGTTTGAGATATAGTGTTTTTTTCATTTAAACTATGACAAATATGAGTTCAGTTTGATTATATATATATATATAAATTAAATGTCCTTCTGAAGCAAGCGACGAGATTTCGATTCCTATAGCCGACAGCTTCCAACGGGAAACTCCACACCCAAAATAGTGTTGATAGCATCACAATTTAGAAATCCTACAAAACCAAAATAAAAAAAAAAAAAACAATCAAAGCTCCAAAACCGAAAACCAAAATAGAAATGGTCAATCATGAAGATATGGAGAGCTCAATCAAACTCAAATCCACTACCCAAAACATTCATCCAAATTCAAAAAAAAATAAACTAATGAAAAGAACTTTTTAAGGTACCAAATTATTGAATATTCAAAAGAACACCATATATTACAATCACGATAATATCAATAACAGAGAACAATCAAAAGCATGAAGAAAAATGAGAAAGAAGTCATAAAACTCAAATATAATTTTTTAACTGCATTACATGGTTAAAAATTAATTCCATCCAAATTTATGCAGCACAATAAAATAGTTGAGCAAATGAGGATAAAATTTATGTGAACAATTCACACTCTAAAGAAGGATAGGGTATATCATAACTAAAAAAAAAGTAAAAAGAATGTACGCAATTATCAACATCATAATAACCACCACAAACAAAGGCTAAATCCAACACAACAGAGTAACAACCTCTACAAGAAAAACAACATCAAATAAATCAATGAATTTTAACTCACCAATAAGCATTCAGGAAGAAGATCATCAAAGAAAATAATATCCACTAATAAGCAGTTCAACAAACAAAAATAATAATTAGCACTCTCATTAAAAAAATCAATAAAATCAAAACAAACATAACTAAAGGCCCAAATAATAAAAATCAAAATAGAAAAGAATAATCATAAAGAGTGCTCAGTTAAACCCAGTCCATAAGCCAGAGCACCCATCCAAATTCAAATAAAATTTATGACAAAAAAAATCACCAACCTACTACTAAGACGACCAAAGCATGAAACNTCAATTATGAAGATATGGAGAGCTCAATCAAACTCAAATCCACTACCCAAAGCATTCATCCAAATTAAAAAAGAAATAAACTAATGAAAAGAACTTTTTAAGGTACCAAATTATTGAATATTCAAAAGAACACCAGATATTACAATCACAATAATATCAATAACTGAGAACAATCAAAAGCATGAAGAAAAATGAGAAAGTAATCATAAAACTCAAATATAATTTTTTAACTGCATTACATGGTTAAAAATTAATTCCATCAAAATTTATATAGTACAATATAATAGTTGAGCAAATGAGGATAACAATTCACACTCTAAGGAAGGATAGGTTATATCATAACTTAAAAAAAAATGTAAAAAGAATGTACGCAATTATCAACATCAGAATAACCACCACAAACAAAGGCTAAATCCAACAAAACAGAGTAACAACCTCTACAAGAAAAACAACATCAAATAAATTAATGAATTTTAACTCACCAATAAGCATTCAGGAAGAAGATCATCAAAGAAAATAATATACACTAATAAGCATTTCACCAAACAAAAATAACAATTAGCACTCTCATTAAAAAAAAAAACCAATAAAACAAAACAAACATAACTAAAGGCCCAAATAATAAAAATCAAAATAGAAAAGAATAATCATAAAGTGTGCTCAGTTAAACCCAGTCCATAAGCCAGAGCACCCATCCAGATTCAAATAAAATTTATGACAAAAAAAATCACCAACCTACTACTAAGACGCCCAAAGCATGAAACATTAAAAAAAACATCAAATATTACAACCCTAATATTATCAAATAAAGAGAACCTCTAGAACCAGGAATAGGAAAAAAAACTGCCAGAGAAAACTCAATTATAATGTTTAGGCTACATTAAATGATTGAAAATTAGTTACATCTAACTTTAATGTAATACGAACAAAATAGTTAAGCACAACATGATAAGATTTCAGTGAATTGTTAACCTTGAGAAAGGTACAAGAACATCATACCTCGACTAAAGGTAGCTAAAAAGAACCAAAATCAAGATTAGTATCCAATTATCATANGAACATCATACCTCGACTAAAGGTAGCTAAAAAGAACCAAAATCAAGATTAGTATCCAATTATCATAAAAAATTGAAAATAAACAAAAAAAGCAAAGAACAATCTAAAAATGCAAACAGAACCACAAATAATGAAGATAAACATTCATTAAATAGTTGATAAGAAATCCACCCATTTTAATGAAGAGAAACAATAAGAAATGAAGAAACTCTAACAAATAAATTAAATAATAAAGATCTTTAGTCTAAGAAAGAATATCTTTTTTAAACTTTCACCTGCTGCATTTCAACTTAGGTGTCTCATAAATATTAAAACCTCTTCTCAGAAGAAGCGATAGTATCATTAAAAATGATATGNAGATAAACATTCATTAAATAGTTGATAAGAAATCCATCCATTTTAATGAAGAGAAACAATAAGAAATGAAGAGACTCTAACAAATAAATTAAATAATAGAGATCTTTAGTCTAAGAAAGAATATCTTTTTTAAACTTTCATCTGCTGCATTTCAACTTAGGTGTCTCATAAATATTAAAACCTCTTCTCAGAAGAAGCGATAATATCATTAAAAATGATATGATTTCTTTGTTTATAAATATAATAAACAGTAGCATGAGTAACAAGTAATAAAATCTCTTGATAATATTTGAAAAAAATATATATATCTGAGAAAGGATACATAACATATTGTCACTTAAAAGTTGAAAATTCTCCAAAAGAACACATCTTTCTAATAAGGAGTGAGAAAAATTTCATTAAAAAAATATATGATTACGAGTTTTATTATAAATAAAGCATAAACACAAGAATTGTTGATCATAATACCTCTAGTAATCAAGGCATCCATAATCTTAACATAAGCAAATCTAAAAGAATAACAATTAAATCAGGCATAATTCTTCCAACAAACAATAGAAGAGCTATAAAAAATCAAATGATAAATAAGTTTATGAGTATATTTATCTTGACCTTCCAAAGACGTGGTAAAATTAATAATAATTGAGATTTTATGAATAAATATTAGACAAAAAATAAGAAATATTACCAATTTTATAAAAACCTAATTATAAATATAAATAACTTCACAAACTTTATTGAAATGGGGAAGATTAAACAAAATAAAAATATCATTGCCAAAAGTTTTTTAAAAGGGAAGTATTATTCAACCATGGATTAAAAACAAAAAAGAAGATTACTATTATAGTTAATCAAAATTAAAGACAATTTTTAATTTTCAAAGCTACTTGAATTAATCTATTTGTCAAAAAGAAAATGAGCTGCTCCAATGCTTAATCTACAGAGAACCACAATGATGAAAANTTTATCTTGACCTTCCAAAGACGTGGTAAAATTATTAATAATTGAGATTTTATGAATAAATATTAGACAAAACTTAAGAAATATTACCAATTCTATAAAAACCTAATTATAAATACAAATAACTTCACAAACTTTATTGAAATGAGGAAGATTAAACAAAATAAAAATATCATTGCCAAACTTTTCTAAAAGAGAAAAATTATTCAACTATGGATTAAAACAAAAAAGAAGATTACTATTAAAGTTAATCAAAATTAAAGACAATTTTTAATTTTCAAAGCTACTTGAATTAATCTATTTTTTAAAAAGAAAATGAGCTGCTTCTATGCTTAATCTACAGAGAACACAATGATGAAAACACAAATGACTAAAAGAGAATAAAAATTAAAATGTCTCTAAATAATTTTAGATTAGCATATTAAAATAAGCATGTCTAAATTAGGCAAACCAATGCCACCATACATCTTATGTTTAAGCTAAGAAATAGTATGAATATTTGAGTGAACACCATTATTAAAAAAAAAAATCTTAACATAAGAAAAAATTTTATAAATTATGTATGCTTCAAAAGTGAAAATCTACCAACAAAAGATAAAAATTTATGTTTTCAGCCAGCAAGCAAATTTTGAAGCTTATCTCATAACTTAGAATAATTAGTAGCAAGAAGCTTAGAAGAATTGATAGGAACACCAAAATAATGTAAGGTAGAGGTTTTAAAGAGAAACCATTAACCTCACATAAGTAATTTTGAAAATTTAACAAATTTACAAAAATAAATAACCAAACTATCTTTATTAGCACTTAAGTTAGAGATTTATGAAAATGNAAACCAATGCCACCATACATCTTATGTTTAAGCTAAGAAATAGTATGAATATTAGAGTGAGCACCATTATTAAAAAAAAAATTAACATAAGAAAAAAAATTCTAATTTCTTTAAGAATAGTAATAGCACAAAACTAATAATGTAAATAACTCCAAATAGTATGCTTCAAAAGTTAAAATCTACCAACAAAAGATAAAAATTTATGTTTTCAGCCAGCAAGCCAATTTTGAAGCTTATCTCATAACTTAGAATAATTAGTAGCAAGAAGCTTAGAAGAATTGATAGGAACACCAAAATAATGTAAGATAGAGGTTTTAATGAGAAACCATTAACTTCACATAAGTAATTTTGTATATTTGAGTCAAAAAAATTACAAAAATAAATAACCAATCTATCTTTATTAACACTTAGGTTAGAGATTTATGAAAATAATTCAGAATATCTGAAATTTATTAACATAATTAACATCAGCTTTATCAAACACTAATAAATCATCGACATAAATAAGACAAAAAAAATATTATAACTCTCAATGATATGTTTAGTAATGCTAAAACTTGAATAATAAATTCCATAAGATAAGAGAAAGCATTTATATTAATTGTAAAGATGTTGTAAGGAGACATATGACACTCATATCTAGTAGGAGAGTTAGAAGAAAAAATCCCTTCATCTCATCAATAAATATAACAGAGAAATAAACATTAAAGATACAAGCTTTAATATAATTAATAAAAGTATTAGGAAAGTCCATATGAGTTCATCTATCTAAAATAAATTGACGATTAATATTGTCAAAAGTTTTTTTAAATATCAATTTTGGCACAAAAATCTTTATTAACATTAATATAATTAAAACTAAATAAGAGTTCATTAGCTAAAATTATATTGTCTGCAATAGCACAATCAGAAATTAAGGCAGCTTTAGGATGATTAATAATATTCTAGAGCAAACTTTTAAGTCAAGTTTGCAATAAGCTTCAAAGTAATCTTATAAATTGTATTGCAAAGAGAGTTGGGTTTAAAATAAAAAAAAAAGTATGAGCTTGATTTTTCTTGGAAATCAGAGTGATAGCAGTGTAACTAATTATATTAGGAAGATTATAGGAGGGAAAAAATATTTAAAAGCAGTAATACAATCATTACAAAAAAATCACCCAGGTATCCTTAAAACATTTAGCTGCAAAACTTTATTGAAAACTTGACTTAAAAGTTTGCTCTAGAAATTCTTATTTATATAACCAATACATAAAAATTCTTATTTTATATAATTATTCGAGAAATCCATAGTAAATAAGAACATTATTAAGCATTTAAAATATGATTAATAGGAAATACATTAAAGTCATAAGAATAATTAATAACATGACAATTGAATGCCTCATTGAAAAATGATATAATTTCTCTAGAAATATCATCTTAAGTATTAAAAATCAAATTATTGACAAACATTTCCTTAACAAATATATGGCAACCATTAATTTTAATTTTTATACTAAAATTTTTAATCATCCTCACCTTTAGAGAGTTAAAGAGTATTTTACTCTTCGTTTTAACAATTTATATTCACAATGTAAAGCATTAACTAACCAAAATTTAACAGCTGCCTTTTTAGAAATAGAAATATCATTCGGGTTATTATCCAAAAGAAACCTAATCTTAGACTGTTGTTTCTTTAAAGAAGTAATATTATAAAAAATAAAACAATTAGAAGCCCAAGAATAATATTTTAGAACAATGGTAACATTCTTCAACTTATTACAAAAGAGCAAAGAGATGATCTCCCTTCACTTTAA
Organism: Phalaenopsis hybrid cultivar; assembly: GCA_002079205.1. Lineage (NCBI taxonomy): Eukaryota > Viridiplantae > Streptophyta > Magnoliopsida > Asparagales > Orchidaceae > Phalaenopsis > Phalaenopsis hybrid cultivar. The sequence goes on along the minus strand of JXCR01038567.1, from coordinate 22,589 downwards.
TGTCCCAAAAGAAATGAAGAAAAGAAGTAAAATTGTGATAGAAACTCCAGTAACTTTTATACATAAATCTATAACTTAACTTATGAGAATTACCAACATAAATAACAATATGAAAATGATTAGAAGTTAGAAGTTCCAAAATCTTTCAAAAGAAACAAGGAACTTCTCAGTCTAAAGATCATTGCAAAAAACTCTATCCAACAAACTTTTTTTAAAAAAATATTTTTGTTGAGTAAACTAACTAAAAGAGAATCCATTATAAAAAAGGTTAACAAGTATAGAATTATAAACAAACCTATTAAAATCAGCTAGCTTACATGATAAAGTAGTAGAACCTCCAATTTCCTCATTAATTTTCCTAATGCAATTAAAACCACCCAAAATAATCCAAAGTTCATTGGATTTCAATTAAGATGTGTTTTTTTTGTGATATTTTCATTTTAACAACTTGATTTCAGTTTACACTTAACTTTAAAATTAATGAAAACGTGATAAGATAGTAAACCATAAATATTATTGTATTAAATAATAAATTAAATATATCAGATGATCTTGAATTNTTTCCTAATGCAATTAAAACCACCCAAAATAATCCAAAGTTCATTGGATTTCAATTAAGATGTGTTTTTTTTATGATATTTTCATTTTAACAACTTGATTTCAGTTTACACTTAACTTTAAAATTAATGAAGACGTGATAAGATAGTAAAACATAAATATTATTATATTAAATAGTAGAGTGAATATATCAGATGATCTTGAATTTAAATATGAAAACTTTTTTGATCAAAATGCATCTACATTCGTGCATGATAATAAAAATATCTTAATGAAGTATCNATATATATATATATATATATATATATATAATCTAATTATTTAAAATGTTATTAAAAATATTATTTTTTATATTTTTGCTTACCAAACCTATTTGTGCTTGAATATACTACTTTCTTTAAAATGGATGTGTTCTCTTTTAAGTCTTCATCACTCCAATTCAAAGCTCATCCAAAGCCTGCTTGTGCAACCCCATCATGGTTATTTGGGGGACAACATATTTTTTTGTCTAGTTATCATTAGGGCTGTCAAAACGGCTCGTTGTTCATNATTAGATTCAATATCAACATGCATATAAATTTAATGCAATTTCTTCTTATTTTTTACTTAAATGAACTTGTTAGTTACTACTCATTATTATTATTTGATTTGACAAACAGCTTACTTATAACACATATGCTATTCTATTTACTTGTATAAACTAACAAGAGGTTAATTTGAAATATATTCAATTATTTATTTATTTAGATTTATAAAATTATGTATTATTAGTTTTAAATAAAAAAAATCAATTCTCATTTTGAGTTTTTAGTTTATTTACTATTATATAAAAACTTAAGTACCAATTAATTTCTTATGTTTATATAAAAAATCATGTACTCATTAAAATTTTTGGCTTGTTCAAATAAAATAAAAAAAATAAAGTACTTAATAGGAGCATATACATACATAGCACACAATTCTTATGAATTTATATATCTCACATGTAAACTTTCATATACACACACAAAGTACTCAAATCCTTAATATGGAAGTTTCGGTGTGAGTAAATATAAAGGTTTCAGTGTGAGATGTGTAAATACATTAGAATTGGGTACTGTATAATTAATATAAACAAGCCAAGTATAAATCAAATATGGACACATATGTGAAAACTTAGCTCAAGTTTAAACAAAACATGAACAACTTATGATTCAGCGAAGCCAAATCCTATACATGACATACTAAGCTCAACTCAGCCCGATTATAGTCCCACTTATGCCCTACTTACATGTTATTAATGAATTTTTTTTCCATAAATATTATCATTAATGATAAAAAATTGAAAATATTCATATTAAGAGGTATATTTCCTTTGGATTATCAACTTACCAACTCCACCTTGATTTAACTTTGAAAATCATATATTATGCTCCTATTATATGTTATTTGATATTAATCCTTCTTTATTGCAAGGAAGAGTTTAAAATAAGTATTGCATCATTATAAATGAGTTCTAATTATTTATAAATGCTGACCGCAAAAAATGTTGATATCCAAATTATTATCATCCATCAAGTTTAGTATAGTATATTATGCTTAATCATAATAGATTCCTAATGGATATATATTGAGTAGTGATAGAAGTCAATTACATTCTCATTATTTCAATTACCTTATAGCATAATATGATAAGCTCTAAGATACTCTAGGTTTGGTTATGAGATACTAGTTTAACCTATGATTAAACCAGCCTTAAATCCATAGAGATATTTGGCAACATGCAAAAAAACCCCATATTTTTAGCAAAATTCATTTTTATAAAATTTAGATCATCAAAGCCATGAGCATAACAATTTTACTTGGTTATTAGCAAAGCTTGAATCTCATTTGGACTACTAATTAAAATCAATTAATCTCAATAATTCAAGTTGAACTTCCCTTAGGATGCCCCTAAATTAATAATGTACAATGAGGCCTTTAAGAACACCCTTAGGCTATGTTTTGGCCTAAATACAATCAAACATATTGTGTTTTGTACATAAGATAGCAAGGATCCATTTACAATTAAGACTTTCAACCAATCCAAACATTATATCTTGAGAATAATTTTGTAAATTAATTTATACAGATTATAGGTCCCAATTAGCTTCCGTGTGATGGCCAATTGTTAGCCTAACCACTAATTGAACTTGACCAAAAATAACCATGATTTTATCAAGTAAATATTAATTATCAAATTAACTAGCCTAAGCGAAATCTATGTTAATAATAGGACATCTTAAGTTGAAACGTGATAAGAAATAAAACTTGACCCATTAATTAAGATTAGACACACCTAATTGCCACACTTGACTCACTTAAATCCATGGTCACACAAGCTAAATTAGCCATAAACCTTAAACTGATCTAATCAGTTGGCCACATAACACCCTTAAGATCTCTTTAACATGGTTCAACCATGATCAATGACATTTGGTTGAAGTTTGACTTAGGTTAAATGGGTTAATTTGCCCCCATTAAGCAAACACATAACTTATAATCGAGCCAAACACATAAAAAAGGTCAAAATTAAATCAAACCATAAGCCATAACTCTTTGCTCAAGATATCAGGAATCTTGTCTCAATTAGATTAATTAATTTGGTCATATTAAAAAATCAAATTCTGCCAAATGAATCAAAATGATTAATTAAGAGCATGAAGAATTCTATGCACCAGTGATCGATATATAAGACATAGCAATGAAACATTTTTCACATCCTTAACCGTAGTAGCCCATAACAAATACAAATTTCCACACAGCACAAGACCAACCACCAACCAATTGACCAGACAAGGTTTCTACAGCTGCAAAAGCCCAGAGGCAAAAATTATTCATGACAAAGCAACAAAACACTGCAAGGAGACGGACTTTCAATACAGAATCTAAATCAAGATGACAATGAGTCCCCACACAGGGTAGACGAGGAGGAGAACTATGCCGATGGTGTTGGATATCCCATTGGTCTTTGTGAACGAATTTCGGAAGCCGCCGGATGCGCGGATGTGTTCCTGTAGGAGGTAGCAGCCGATGATGAGGCATATGATCACTCCTAATATTCCGCCTCGGACTGTGTTGGCGAAGAAGCCGGGGGCAACGACGAGCAGAAGAATCAAAGATCCAGGCATCTCCAACCAATCTGCATCACCAATTCAAGATATAAAGTTTGTTATAGTTGTTTGATTCAATGTAAAATGACTTAATTTAAAGTAAATAGCTTTAGAAGTTTAAGCTAAGATGTTTAATAATCTGAAATAAGCCGGGCTTGAAACCAAGTCAGGTAGCATCGTGGACAAGTCGACAATCACGTAGCAGGTGGGGAAAACAGATTGATAACCACTATGCCCAATCTGAACCTAAATCTTTAAAGGGTGACTAGGTTAGCATGGCAAACAATAGGGTGTTAGGCAACGCCTATTAACAGGATTTATCGCCAAATTTAAGTAATCCAGCCAAACATAAAAGTAGGGAAGTTCCGTGGATTTATGAAATTTCGGATTTGAGGTCCGAATTTTGCCTTCAATTTTTCTTAAATCCGGATTTAATAAACCCAATGAAGAGGAGGATTTGATAAATCCAGATTTACTAAATTGTATTAAGGTTAAATCCTGCCTGCAGCCAAACACCTAAGAATTTATTCAGCAGTTGGCAAAGGTTTGTGGCCAATTCTTCTAGCTCCTCTGTACTCCCTTGAAAATTTTGACTGATGTTCTTGAAGTTNCAAAGATCCAGGCATCTCCAACCAATCTGCATCACCAATTCAAGATATAAAGTTTGTTATAGTTGTTTGATTTAATGTAAAATGGCTTAATTTAAAGTAAAAAAGCTTTTGAAGTTTAAGCTAAGATGTTTAATAATCTGAAATAAGCCGGGCTTCAAACCAAGTCAGGTAGCATTGTGGACGAGCAGGTGGGGAAAACAGATTGATAACCACTATGCCCAATCTGAACCTAAATCTTTAAAGGGTGACTAGGTTAGCATGGCAAACAAGAGGGTGTTTGGTAACGCCTATTAACAGGATTTATCGCCGAATTTAAGTAATCCAGCCAAACATAAAAGTGGCAAGTTCTGTGGAATTATGAAATTTCGGATTTGAGGTCCGAATTTTGCGTTCAATTTTTCTTAAATCCTGGTTTAATAAACCCAATGAGGTGGATTTAATAAATGATAATAAGGTTATGCAATCAGACACCTAAGGATTTCTTCAACAGTTGGCAAAGGTTTTTGCCCAATTCTTCTAGCTCCTTTGCACTCCCTTGAAACTCTTGAATGATATGGATGAAGTCGACAAACCTCACTGCGCGCATCCAGGACTCACACCAAAGACATTTTTTACTCTACCACATCCCAGTGCGATCCCAGGGTTTCATCTCCCTCATAACATTCTTGTCCTTAGCAAACACTAGAAACCTCTTTTTGGGTTCAAAGCATGAACTTTCGATGAAATGAGTGGGAGTCATTTCCAAAGATGTCAAAAGCAGTAGCGGTATGCACATTTCAATTCATCCAAAACTGACCAATACTTAAAACAAAGCAAACTAAACCATTTAATCTTATAGTTTAAGAACAAAAAAAAATTAGTGACCATGTGGACTAATAGATTTATATTTTTGTTTACTTGGCGATAGTAGTGATGGAGAAAGGTGCTGAAGCATGTGATGGTCGTGGCGATAGCAATAGTGGTGTAGATACAATGGCAGATGGCAGCCAATGGTGGAAATGGCGGCGACCAAAAAATAATGATGGCAAAAAAATAACGGTTATGTGACACATGACAATCCAATGACATGTGGGACAAACCAACTTGATCGATGGGATATGGTGACTGAGAGTTCATATTTTGAACACATTAAACACAATAAAAATAACTTGATTTATTTTAAAAATAAAATAAAAATTACATAAGACTAATTAAATGATGACTAGGTTTGGTTAGCTTTAGTTCTAAACAATTTTTTATGATCTATAACGCACTTGACGGCCGGCAATGGGTAAAATGTTGCAGGGAAGGCATTGTTAAGATTGGTAAATTCAATACACATGCCCACTTCCCTTTTGACTTCCTTACTATTATAAAATTGGCAATCCCTTGTATTTCGTAGATTTAGGCATATCAATGGATCAGGTTACAACTTGACTCAAAAAGTAAACAAACTGATTTAAACTCAATCTGTATATGATCAAGCAATCCAAATTTAGGCTGGCATAAACCAATCCCAATAAGATCAAACCAGTTATTTTGTTGGATCTTAAATGGGATAGATTTATCATATTAAAATAACTAAGATTATATAATATTATTAACAAGTCTGGTTTGCCATTTTTGTTTAACTCTAATATTTAGCTTTTGTTTGGCTATAATGTTCAAATTCTAGTATTCTAAAATTATATGTCGTATTCTTGATCTTAAATGGGATGGATTTATCATATAAAAGTAACTACGATTTTATAATATTATCAAGTCCAGTTTGCCAGTTTATTTTAAATTTAATCTTTAGATTTTGTTTGGCTATAATGTTCAAATTCTAGTATTCTAAAATTTGTCTTATGCTTGATCTATTTGATTTGGTAGATTTAAGTTTTACTACAAGTTTAAACCAAAATCTAAATCAAAGAAAACCAAACCAATCAATTTAGTTGATTTGGTACAAATTATTGAATTATCCTATTTTTTGCACACCTTTGGACGATTGCATTTGCTTTTGTTTCATGTTATCATAAAAACAATCACTAAAATCAATTTTCCCAACAATGACAACTTAAGAACCCCCCCTCCTCGTTCTATTCTTCAAATATTCAAATCACTATAATACTTTTGTGGGATGCCTTTTAATTTGTTTAACTTGATGATTGCTAGTTTTTACGGTTGGGTCATGGGCTCTAAATCTTCTCAAAGTTCATAGCAAGAACATCAAGCAATATCATGCACCTCTGATTTCAAAAGTAACTCAAATTACAAGGGTGCGAATTCCAATAAAAGATAACTAACTTAACAATTTANCTACCTTAACAATTTGGTTAACAAAGTGGAAGATATTATAGAATACGTTTCTATTTCAAATACCCTTTCCCACCTCAAGATGCACTAAGGATTCATCCTTATCTTGCCAGGGGCATTCTTGATGTTAAAGCCTACTATTGTTATTTTGTTAAAAAATAACATAGAGCTAATTTGGAACGCAAACAAAAAACATGATGGATTATTTTAAAATCATTCCTGAAGTGCAAATAAGTTGTATATGTCTCCCTGTCCTGCATGCCAGCATTTTTTTTTCTTACATACCATTCATCTAGAGATAGCATCGGAAAAAATTGATGATATTCTCTAAATCTTTAACAATAACCTTTTTTAACAATATTTGACGGGTTACCATTACTAACAAAATTTAATATTAAAGGCTTGATTCGCATCTGCAAGTCATCCAATTATTTAAGGAACATCATATGGCTTTAGCACTTCCTAAATTAGGACATGCATCAGCATTTCTGGTCACAAGATGCTAGAACAACCCAAAAACTACCTCAAATTTCTTTGAAAAATCCTAACGATATGATTCATTCATATGACTGCAATCAACACATACAGGCTTGAATATCAATTTGTTGATTGTTGAACAAGATCCATATCAATGATCACAATACATGCTGAACAGGACTTGATGTTTCAAATATGGCTGTGTTCAAGGCCAATATCAATCATGTTAATCATGAAGGAAAAAATTTATAAACAATCATATAAAATAACTTGTTAAAAAAAATTTACTGAAAAAAATTTACAACAGTCACCCTATAGAGGGCAACATGATATGCACAAGCAGATCATGGTGATATGCTTCTTTTTAAATTTATAACCTCTCCAACTACTAAAGCATAAATCCCTGTCTTAATATATTAAAAGAAAAATTAAAATAAGTGCACTAGCCACATGGTCTGCCAAGTAAGAGCACCTCAAAGGAGGGGCTTGGGCTGTTATAAATTTATGGTTATGTAATTACAGATCTCACACCTAAACTTTTATATTTACATACACAGCACTCAAATCTTTAATATCACATAAAAAATAGCACTATTGCTACTTTTTAAAAGTGAAAGACCCTTTTTCATGCACAGATATAAAGCACCAAAGTGCTATATATGTAAATATGAAAGTTTAGGTGTGAGATATGTACATACATATGAAAGTGATTTTTTTCATTTAGATTATTATTTTAAAAATATTGTCATTATCAGACAAGTCCATATTTTGGCAGTGCTAATGAGCAGTTTTCAAATGATTAATTTGAAAGGAACCTGGAAAGTGTCGAGGAAAGAAGAGACGCAACACTACAGCAATAAAGGCAATCCATCTTCCGACCTCACCTCTATCATGAAGAAAGAACAGATTGTCAGTGCTTCTAAATAAACAAGAAAGCAAAAGGTAGAGATCTAAAAGGACATCAAATCACCTCAAGAAAGAAAATAGTACTGCGGGAAGACTCAAGAATATGTAAGGAACTAAAAGAGCTGTAAGCATATTTGTCTTCCAGTTTGTCCGGTCCAAAATCAACAAATATCTGTAATTGAAAATTCAGACAAAACACATTCATATAAATTTAGAATAATCTCAATAGATTCATTCACAACTATCACAATCGTAGTAGGCATTGTTAAAATGTATAGTTAGCTGTGAGCATGATGACAAAGGCAATCTTTCAAAACGAAAATATTGCCTACTTANGATGACAAAGGCAATCTTTCAAAACGAAAATATTGTCTACTTAAAAGGTTTATGAACTTCAAATATTGATAAAAATAACTAAAAGATAAATACAGATGAGAACTGTCCTTTTCAATTCTCTTTCAACAAAATAGAGCCCAAGTTTCTTCATCAATCATGCAGAACTTCTGACGACAAACTTCTTATATGGAAAGCCAGTTCCTAAACATGCTAAATGGAGCTTCAGCAACGAAAACCATTATCTTTGATACACGGGGGAATAAAAAGAACAGCTTATCAAATTAATATTTATATTTTTACAATTAAAAAGTAAGGCAACATAAATATAATATCAGTTTGCTCTAACTAGCTGAAATAACATTCGACCTTACGTGGTGTTTAGTTGCAACTTAGATTGAAGTTAAATAAGATTCATCAAATCCGATAAATCCGGATTTATAAACTCCAATCAAGGAGTTCACGCGGAATAAATCCGGCTCTCAATGGGATTTACTAAATCAAGAATTACATCGAAAAACAAAAATGATGAAACACGATATTTAATAATTTTTTTTTTATGTTTGGCTTGATTTAAGTTAAATTCATGGCTAAATCCTGTTAATAGTAAGCTACCAAACAACCATTTATTCAGAAGTAAAAACAAATAAATAAATAAAAATTGGCTGACACACCAACATTATGAGCGCCATGCGACCTAGATCCAATTATCAGTGGTAAAAATATGCCACGGCTCTGTATGTTGAGGAACGCCAATGCGGAATCTATCTTTTTGCACAAGTGCAGAATTTAATTTTTACTCATCGTAGCTAATGCAGACTTCGTGTAATCAACTCTAGTAATCGGTACTATTTAAAACAAAGAAATGAACATATACTTGACACGATGACAAAAAGAAAAGTACAAGAGAAAATTTCATGAAAGCATTTTGTGAGCAAAACACAATTATCTTTTTTGGGTCCAGAAGGGGAAATGGTATGTAAGTTGAATTTTTTTCTTTTTAAAAAGAAAAATTAGAAGTAAAGTCCATGCTCATCTTATCCAACATTACAGCGTCAACCGCCAAACTTTCAGAGAGCAGATATCCCACATGATGAACATGTCAGGTAAGAACTAATTAACAATGTATGTTAGGGAAATTGCTATGGACGTTATAAATTTTTATTTAAAAACAGATTAAGAAATACACTAGAAGACATTCGCATGATCATTTAATTTCAGAGAAATGCAAAGGATGCTCTAACGGAAAGAACACTTCAATCTATGTTTCCACGTGCCGGATTACTTATTAGAGAAAAGCAAATCCAAGAGAATTTGATACATCCACAATTTTTCTTTCATTTATATCGCATTTCAGAGCCACAGCCTTCGATTTCTTGTGGAAATCGGGGTATTGGGAGAATAATGGAAACCTATAGATACAGCCACAGACTTCAATTTAAGGGTTATTGTGAGAATAATGGAGATTCGCTTTTGGGGAATTTTTTCTGCTTCTATAACATAACGATCATGATTCCGCCACTAGAAACAAGAACATAACTACAATCAGAAATCAGTAATTCATACTCTACGGCCATTTTATGCAATAATTTATTTCTCGAATGGCGACTATTGCTCGAAACAACAGTTCTCATTCAAGTAGCTGTACTCGCAATCGAAAAACATAATCTCCTAATCAAACAGCGGAGACGAAGAAGAACAGACAAGAACTATAATCTCACATTGCAGCGAAAGAGGCCAAGAACTTGAGAAAGTATGTTCCGAATCCGAGACCGCTTCCGAGCATGAACGCGTGATCGGCGAGGTTCTTGGCAGCCATCCCGAGCTCACGTAGATCTGAATTAATGAGATCGCTGCTGATTTGATCCGTCTTCATTGCTAGATACCCTAATTTTCCCATTCTTACTCGCCAGAGAGAGCACTCGAAGAAGAAGAAGAAGAAGATGTTGATTTACCGACTCTTTGGATGCTGGCACGCGTTTCTCTAATTTAAGCGCGACGAGAACAGTTCTCTTTTATCGTTTTACAATTTCATGATTTTTTTTTTTTTTTTTTGGTTTTTATTTACCAATCATTTTAAATATATAGCTTTTTAATTTTTTCTTTCCCATAAGGTTTTGAATGAAAATTTTAATTAATTAAAATGCTAGATTTAAATTTTTTTTATGATTAAAATATTAAATTCAATATTTTGGGTGATTTTTATGTAAAAATCTTTTTTTTGTTAATTTTTTAATGAATTGTGCGACCTATTTTTGGAAAAAGTCTTTGTAAATGATGTGGTGCCTAGTGGTTGACTGTTCGGACGTGCATTATCCAGACGTAAAATTTACTTTTGCTTGTTTCACTTGTTTTAATAACCCTAAACATAAAAGAAAAAACCAATGCTCACTTACATGCAATTTTTTCGCTTTTCATTCTTAAATCTTTCCTTCGATTTCGTTTGCAAGGTAAATTTGGATTTAATAAATTTGATTGAGAGGAGGTAGATATTTTATTTGCTTTCTGTCACCTCCCAAAAGAGGTTTTTTGGGGTGATGGGCAGCCCAAGGCTTAAATACTGCTCTTCGGCCCTACACCTAGCCGATGTTGTGTTTTTTGTCTGTGACATTTTCCTCCACCCAATCACGCGATGACCACGTCATGTATCAACTCCTTTGAGGGTCCACATAAAGATCAGATTTATTGGATTTGATAAACCTTATTCAATGTAAGCGTAATGTTTGATTTAGTTTAACATTTAACTCTTATTTGGATCTAAAGTCAACTAAAATAGATAAAAAAAAAAATGAAAGTTAATTTTATTTTATTAAAAAAAGCAAGCATGTATAAACAAACTTAATGGATAAGAAGATCCTAAATTTTTAATTCGTCAAATTTTCATTACATTATACACCCTCAATGGGCATGTTCCTAATTAATGCTAATTTACATTCTAAACCTCCTAGAAAACTTAATTTGCGGCAGCCTATAAGTGTGAACGCCGCCTCAACATTTGAAAAATACCTCAGCAGCTTATCCGAAAACATATTTTGGGCATTTACACTAAACGCAGGTCGCGGGTCGTACAGTCTGCATGTCGGGTTTTAGGATAAACTGTTTATATGGATAAACACAAGATGTCCCAAACGTACCCTTAATCAAAACATTTTAAAATTTGAAACTTTAACCATCAATATAAAATTTAATTTGAAGAAAGCAATAATCGATAATTAGACATATAATAAAAAGATAATTCATTATATTCAGAATATCTTATCTCATATAACTTTGAGTTGATCAGAACGTGAACATTTATCGTAACAGCAATATCCTCAAAATAAAACAGTTGTCAGGAAAATAAAGACAAGGGCGCGGCCACGCGTTTTGCATGCACGGCGGGCTGATGCGCTGTGTTTAAATAGTTATCCGCTCGGAGACTCTGGCACAGTGTGACACGTGGTGAATGCCAGCTTCTCTATTTTCTGATTTATTTTTGGAAGAGAAAGCCCCATTTTAGGTAAAATTATTACATGCTCTGCAATCATATGCATCCTTTTTATGTCTTTTCTTTTGTAATTAATAAAAGTGATTCATTGTCGTACAAATTTTTGTTTGGATGAATTGATGAATGACTGTGATCGGAGAGCGTATGTAATAATTTTCCCTATTTTACGTTTGATGTTGTAGTAACACCCTACCCTACTGCAGTTTTTTCTGATTGGATAAATTTTTTTTTTATGAAGTTAAAGTTGAAATCTGTGTTTTCTCATCGGTTCTAATTAGACACGGTGACAATTTTCTGAAAAATTATAATAGCTTCGAAGCTTTTTGAGAATCAGTTCATTTTTTAGTAACTTCATAGTTTAATAAGTTACAATTGCCTCAAACATACTCTTAATCGTCAAGATGGCAGATCACATAGTGTTATTAATGATTTGCTTTTGAATTGAGTAGAAGTTAATTTAAAATATATTAAAAAAAAATTTTGATTTAAAATTTTAGCTCATAGCGAAGCTCAATCATTTAGATTCAATCTCGATCAAAGCCAAAATTTGAATTAGTTTTGGGGCGTGTTCGAGCTAAGTTTGTTAAATTCATAGCCCAAACTTTATTGGGACCTTCAACAATCCGATTTCGAGCCGAGCTAGTGTGGGCTCGAAACCGGCTTGAATTAAAATTCAATTCAAAATTATAGCTCATAGATCGGCTCGTTCATTTCAATCAGATAAAATTCGAATCAAGTTTGAGGTGATTAGTGATCTCCAAGCTGAATTCAAAACCCAAATTGGTCATCGATAAGCCAAATTTGGTTCTTGTACTTGAAGTTTGAGATATTCAAAATATTTATTATATTTTTAAAGATAAAATAATTATTATTTTTTTAAAATAAACTTATGAAAATCCGTGGTTGCATCAACTCAAACTTACTATACACAAATTAACCACACTCTTTCATCAATTTTTGAAACTCTCACTCGAATATCAAAAATCAAATTATTCATTTTTATCAAATTTTTAATAATTTGATCGTGACATGTGAAAATATGTTGGTTCGGTAATTCAAAAAAATCACTGCATTAACTTGAAATATCAATATTTTCGAGTGATCTGTATGTAAACTATACCAACAAAAACACCGCATTAATTCGAATCTAGTTTTAAATTCGAGTTAATTGTCACAATGTTATGATCTTACTTGCATGATTAGCGAGGCCTAAGTCGAAAAGAAAAGAGAGAGAAAGAGGCAGAAAGAGTAAAAAGAAAGAAGACATTGAGGTTCTACAATTATATTATAATTGATTAAGCATAAAAAATGTCCCTCAAAGTGATATTTTGATCATAACTTTATAATATTTTGGATGGTTTAGGAAAACTATAGTGAGTACATATAAAAAAAATTTAGTAAAATGCCAAAATAGTGCTAGACTATTCACATGATGTCGTTTTAGTATCAAAGTTTATGGAAGTATCAAAATAGTCCCATACTAATTAGATTATGGCTGAAATATTCTCGATAGAGGACTATTGTAGCTTTTTAAAATGTTTAGAAATTGTTTGACACTTCTATAAACTCTATGACTAAAACAATTGGATGTACATAATCAGGGACTATTTTGATGTTTTAATCTAAGAAAACTATGATGAACTAGGTGGGCTCATATTGATGTAGTTCAACTTATGCAAACTTTGGACTAGTTTATAAGGATCCACACGAATTTATCTTTTGTCAATACAGTATGATCGAGTAGCCCTACATTGATCTAAGTAGACCTATAAGAACTACCTATAATGTTTATAATACATCTTAAATTAGCAATAAAAAAGATTAGTCCTTGATTACAATTGATTTTAATTATAACCTATCATTATTAAAATCAATATTTCAATAAAAAAATAAAGAACTAATTTTAACAAAGGAATTTCAAGCATCTATTAAAATCCATTTCCACTCAATTAAACTTAAACCCATTTTAAGAAAATGTAAAATGGGTTAAAAATATTGAAAAATTGATAAAGAGGTTGGATGCTTTTTTACTTTATAGGGGGAAAATCTAGTATATAGAGAGAAATCATTTATGTTTAAGTGATCATGTCATTTTCTATTTTATTTTTTCTTATTGTGTTAGAGTTTTAAGTGTGAGGAAAAAAGAGAACAAATGCTTGTATGTTGTATTACATTTTGTCACATTCTATGTAAATTTTGAAGCATATTATGCATTCATGCATGGGTAGGCCATGTCAAAGACTTTTAGTCATTCATTTGGTAAGAAACTCGGATAGCCCTGAAGGTGGAAGTTCGATGTGTTAGCTAATCAACGAAGAATTAGACTGGTTTTGAGGTTGGTTCATCTTAACATTTGGAGTTATTTAAGATAATTTTCCTTGAAGGTTTAGAGTGGTTTTGTCCACAACTTTTGTAAGGTTTTGCAGACATAAAATAAGTTTTTCAAAGTGACCTATAATGTCATGTAGCGAATGATGAATTTGTTAAACACATAATTTCATGTACAAATTTGAATGTTAATGACTATAATTTTTCAGGCACTTACATCACTTTTGATATTCCACTGATCTATCTTATTCTTGATGTTATAAAATTTATAAATTTTCATGAAATTTTAGGATGGAAAGCATAACATTTTATAATATAAATTATTAGGTCACTATTTTTAAACATAGCTTGGTGACTAGTTTGTCTTATAATTCTCTTTGGTGAGATTTTTGATATCCTTCTTTTAATGATAAAAATGTAATTTCTAGAAACTTCCTTGTTTAACAATGATTGGATGACCTTGAAATATATTTTTTTGGTTTGATTGGTTTATTTCATTTTTTATCCATCTATTTCTTTATCCAAGATAACAATACAACTCTTTCTCTGCCTACGTTAATTTTGGTATTGCAATATATGATAACTTACATTTTAAATTAAATGGATATTTGTTGTTGTGAAAAATGACGGCAATAAAGCAAAAAATGGAACGAGAAAAATTACACGCAGAAAAAAAAACACCAGAGTGACACACAGATTTACGCGGTTCGACAAATTTGCCTACGTCCACGGAGCTGTAGAGGATTTATTTCTTCGATGAATTACACCGTCGAGCGCCTCGACGTTTACAAGAAAATCTCTATTTTCTTCTCTCCCTTCCTCTCTCTCTCTCTCTCTCTTTCTCTTCCTCTCTTTCTCTTAGCTCTCAATATGACTTGGTTTGATCTTGCTTGACTTTTCTTGGTTTTAAATCAAAAAAGACTATTTATAGAAACCATGAGGGCGGTAGGTGGGAGGTAGGTGAGATGTGGTAGGTTAGCGGTAGGTGAGTGTGGTAGTTGAGCAGTAGGTGAGATATTTAATTAAGAAGTTAATTAAATTCAATGTACTGTGTTTCCACATTACCCAACAATTTGTAAATTTCACTGGATAGATTTTTTTTTAAAATCATAAGAATACTAAATGTCATATAAGTACATGAAAGATAATAATAATAAAGACATATAATTAGATTAAGTGTTTTTTTTTAATTTTTCATCACTTTACGCTGAGATTCAACTTGAAGAACGAAGTTTCTATCCACTTCAATTCTTAATAAGTTATATCAAGACTACTCCAAACTTTTAATATGAAGCTAGCTTAAGACCTCTATAAATCTTTACATATGAAGGCCTCACTTTTTTTATTTTCAAGTGTACTAATTAATTAAAACTCTAGTATTTAATTAATTATGCTATCAAAATGCCATTTACATATGATTTCAATTTTATAATTTATGCATATAACAAAAAATATACACATAAGGGGTGGTCGCACCAATAATAAAAGAGATAAATAAGATTATTTTCCCACATGAATTGTATCAGTAAACAAAATATTAACATAATTATAATTTTATTTGAACAAATAAAATCAAATATATGGCTTGCATAAAGAATTCACAAAAAAGTTTATAAAATTCAAAATTCTAAGGTTGAAAATTAGATATCAAAGTTTGAAGGATTGATTTCACCAGAAATATTTTTTGTTTGTTAAATTGAAATGTGAATTAATTTATATAAAAGGATTAGTGATAATTAGATCCTATACTATACATTATCATTCTCTAAAAAAACATATGGCTATTAATCTCTTTATTTGAGGTACCTTCATCTTAATGGTAAGTTCAATGCTTGTAACAAATTTTATTAATTTTATAAAAATGATCCTAATATTTACACAAATTTAACTAGACATCTTTATTCTTCACCTCCTTGTTTTAAGAAAATTTGCAAAATCTATTATGGAAACCAATCAATCATAAGTAAAATGAAAGGAACAGGTGCACAAAATAATAATAAAGTGTAATGGTTAAATGATGTTAGTAAATTTAATTTATATTTAGTTATATAAAATATATTTTGCTCATTCTAGAAATAAAGTAAAAAAGCATAAATTCATGCTGAAAATTATCAAGAAAATGGAGGGAAGAAAGAAAAAAACTAAATTTTACAAACTCATGTTATGGTTTATTTGAGCTAATCTTCTTCTCTACCTAAATTCTAACCTATGGTCCAACTAAGAGCTTAACAAGATTCCATATTGACCTAAAATTTTTTTCATAATAATAGTATATCTTCTTACAAAAAATCAACCCAAAATATAGCCATTTTGATATTTAAATAGGTTAATATTTTGTTTAATGCTAAGGTGAGCACCTAAACACTAGGCTAAGCAATTCTTCTTTAGATTTAAATCACCAAGAAGATAGAAGTTGTGAAATTTATGAAATTGTCACTTGGGTGGCATGGTCAGACATTTGGGTGCCCATTCTAAGCTTTACTCTATCTTGGTAAAAAAATTAGAATTTTGCCATGTTGTGAGCTTGGGCTCTAAGATGGGCACCCAAATACATGTAATAGACACTTTGGTACCCAAGCTATCATATTCCTTATGTGCACCGTATGCTAATTGGGTAATGTTGATTTCTCCCTTCTTTGCTTATTGTGCACGAAGTTCTTTAATTGTAGAGTTTTGTTACATAAAAATTATTTCTTAGTGTAGTAGATTTCTTAAAATGAAGAAAAAAATTAATTAAATGTAAGAATTTAATTAGTAAAAACACCACTAAAATGACTTATTAAATACTTTCAAACTTAGATCATGTTTATCCTCAAGTAAATAAAAAGGGAGTAGTCATGAACACATAACTCAAAATATAAAAATAATTAGAAATAAGACACTATAAATTATTTTGATAAAAATGTATCAAACATTAAGATTTAATACTTTTTACTCTAATCATAGTTCTTAGGTGTTACAAAAATTTTATTTCCATTCATTTTCACTAAGATTCATACTAATGTACAAATTACATGTCTTATATATTTTCTAATTTTTGCAGGATCACAACCAAAAAACATATATTCTCAAACTTTTTTAAAACTTAAAACTATCCTTAATCTTCAATTAAAACTCTTTGTCACTTTTACAAATCCTAAATATTTATTGAGAGCTACTATTAAGGGCTATTACATATCATGACATCATTTCTTACTCCATAGCATATGATAATTAGCTCTCATTCTTCTTTTGGTGGATGATAACTCTCCCTCTCTCTTTTATTGCATGATATGCCCAACTCATTACGCACTACATCATATGAGAACTACCACTTGCTATTTTTAATTGATAATTATTTAAAGGATTTTTAACTTATACAAATTTAAAAAATATTAACTTAAATATTTTTATGTATTAACGAAAAGTGTTTATGTGACATACAATTCATTAGCATCATGGATGCTCATGCTAATATGAACTAGTATGATCAAGATGTAATAGAATGATAAATTAACTTCATTATTAATGCTTCATGAAACAAAATTGTGTAGTCATGATTATTTTTAATTGTTAAATCAATGTTTTGCATATAATAGCGATAATGATACACTTAATATTTTTATTAAACTACTTTAGGACTAATGCAACTATAAACTATGAAGATAAACTTTATTGCCTTCATCCCATAATAATAAAAAAAAACTAACAATTATGTCCTCTCAGATTTCAAATAGCATTTGGTAAGACTATGTTAAAGAAGAACTCACCCACACACTTGAGTTATGGATTATTAGTAACACATGTAATAAAATGAATCAAAAACTAGTAATATAATTAAGTATAGCGAGATTTTATATGTCATCGTGCTAGTTGCTCTTCTTGAATCTAAAATAGTGAGGGGCTTTTAAGCTTAAAATTACCCAAAAGAGTTTTTTCTTTTCTATTTATAGAAGAATAATCAAAGAATAAATGTACTACTAAGTAAATAAATGATTTAAATAAATTTAAAATTTTTGGTTGCCTAATCATAAATACTTACTTTTAATGTTCTTGTGTGACTCAATTCTTCTTAAACCATGGTGTATCAAGTAAAATATTATATGTTTTTTGTGCTTCTCAAAACTTGTCCTAGCTCCAATATTACCCACTTAAACATAAACTTGCTTTTTATAGATTTTATCTATCAATTTTGCTATCTAACATATTTTTTAAAAAATTAATTTTTCATTGCCTCATAAACTTTGAAAATCACGTATTCATATTACATGTTAAGGCGGAGTTCTTCCATTTGAATGACAAGTTTACGATATTGTACTTTCTATCCTCCATTGCTAATCTCTTAAATTATATTTTTTTATTACTCGTAGTTTGGTAGGCTTGAAGTTGTAGCTTTAACCCTAAATCTAAATATTGGTGATAATTTCTAGAATTTTATGAATTGTTAATAATGTGTAATCTCAAAACATAAGGAAAAAATATTGCGTTCGAAGTCCTGCCGCAAGCTACAACATGTTATACACTAGTGCTGTTTTTTTTTTTCTTTCTTTTTCTCCTCCGCTCTGTTCAGTGTATCACGTCTGTTGTCCGGACGCCATATTTTTTCCAACATAAAGGCTCCCATGGTAAGGTCCACGACAAGCTCTTCATCATTTGTCATAGCTTGATGTGTAGCAATATAGTTTTTTTGTTAGGTTGCTTAAGAGAGTTCTCTATTTTTTTTATGCTAGAAATAGTAGCCCACCATCAGAATGGATCATACACATCATCTAAGCGGTGAAATAAAGTTAGAAAAGTATAAACTAGATCCAAAGTAAGAAATCAAAACCAAGTTGGTGTTGATATTAATGATTATAATCTCTCATAATAACACCAAAAATCTAGTACAAAAGAATGCCTACGGAATAGTATTTTATCATATAAGTAACAAAGTGTTGAACATAAATATTATCCTATAAAACATATATCACTAAATTTCAATATTAACTTGATTCTATTTTTATTTTCATGAATGAATACAGAGTTATGACATACCCTATAATAACCGCTTCAAAAAAAAAAACCCATATGAGTGTCGTTTTGTGAAGAAGTGTCGTTTGAGCGAAAATAAAACAAAACTTACCTACCTCTCTCTCGTTTCCTGCATTTTCTCCATGAAACTTTTGGGCAATAAATAGAGAGCATGAGACAGAAGAAGTGAGTGTGTGTTTGTGTGTTTGTGTCCATGTATGTGTGTGTGTGTGTGTGTGAGAGAGAGAGAGAGAGAGAGGTGAAGTTGTGAAGAACATAAGAAGAAGTGTGTGCCCTAATTGAAGAAGATGAAAAAGAGTTGTGGGTGACTTCTTGAAGGGAGAGTATACATGGGGTGGTATGTGAATGTCTAGAAGAGGTGAGCACCAAAAACGGGTGCTTGCATGAAGAGGAGCAATGTTGCAGATGAGGCGAGAAGAAGATATGAAGAAGAGAAGTAGGGGCTTCTTGTCTATGAGAAAGTAGAGTCAGCATCAAAGCAATGTCGTTCGCCGCTCGCTGCAGGCTCATCGGAGTGAAGAAGAAGAAGAAGAAGGAGAAGAAGAAGAAGAGAAGGAGCGGCTTGTGCTTAGGTTTGGTGACGTTCTATGAGATGAAAGCCCGTGCCCCAATCAATCAAAGAATAATAAAAGAAGCCCAAAGAGGAAGAGGTGTACAACTCTGAAAAAGATGAGATGAGTGAAGGTAGTAGATTGCGGGCTTTGTTGGTGTTGGAACGGAGCCACACTCAAAGGAAGAGGAGATCGTGTGTGCGAGAAGAGCTGATGACCAAAGGATTAAACTAGGTAAGTTTAAAATTTTAATTGTTAATTAAGGAAATGTTATTTAATTAATGTAAACATAAACTTTAATTGTATCAGGATTGGAGCGAATAAGTCCTGAATTTGACATTGTAAGGTAACACTACCTTCCTGTACGAAGGAAGAGGAAGAATCGCGGGTTCGAAGTGGAAAGCCTCCAACTTAAGGTAAATTTTTGTATTGGAATTATTCATTTGAAATTTATATACATTAACTTGATATAAATTTAATATATTAATATGAAGTCATGTTAATTGAGGTTAGAGAGACTAGCAAGAAAACAGTGTGAGTCACTGAGGAGATTGTTCACTCTTAATTCCTTGCTCTTTGCCCAAAAAGCTTCATCTCCCATCCTACCATGTATTATCAATAGCATTTTGATTATTCATTATAGGCTATTAAAAAAACCATCAATGCAATTCATATATTTTACTTCAAAAACACATAAATCAAAACAGCTTTAATATCATTGAATTTATTTTAGAATTTATTTTGAAATTAATATCATTAAATAAATTCAATAATTATCAAGCTCAATTTCATACAACTAGCACAAGTACCTTTTAACACTACTTTTTCCAATTTATTTTCCACCAACATAACAACCACCCAATCACAAGATTACTTAAATTTTAAGTCCATAGCACATACTTCTTATCTATTTACATATCTCGCATCGAAAACTTTCATATTTACAAACATATCAGTAATTTTTTTTAATATCACGACAAAAAAAAAAAAAAAATACTCATATCACATTTAGATGGTGTGAGCTCTATTTTAGTCATTTAAAATCCTTTAAATCCGAGGCTCAATCTGCTCCTAAGGAAAAAATATTGCATCAGGAGTCCTCATGCAGTTTTGCATTACGATTCCAATTAGGACTTGCCACGTGTACAGACCGGTTGGGGGCCTGCCTGTACAGGTGGCAGACTCTGATTAGAGTTCTGATGTAAACAATGTATCAGGACTCCTGATACAATAATTTCTTGCAAGATGGCCCCTTAAAAATGAAAAACGCAATTTCATGCCTAATTTTAAAACACCAAAAGTGTTATGTATGTAAAATAATAAAAATTTCGTGTGAGATGTGTAAATAGACAAGAATTATGTGCTATGGATGTAAATTTANTTTTGCAGGATCACAACCAAAAAACATATATTCTCAAACTTTTTTAAAACTTAAAACTATCCTTAATCTTCACTTAAAACTCTTTGTCACTTTTACAAATCCCAAATATTTATTGAGAGCTACTATTAAGGGCTATTGCATATCATGACATCATTTCTTACTCCATAGCATATGATAATTAGCTATCATTCTTCTTTTTGTGGATGATAACTCTCTCTCTGTCTCTCTTTTATTGCATGATATGCCCAACTCATTACGAACTACTTCATATGAGAACTACCACTTGCTATTTTTAATTGATAATTATTTAAAGGATTTTTAACTTATACAAATTTAAAAAATATTAACTTAAATATTTTTATGTATTAACAAAAAGTGTTCATGTGACATACAATTCATTAGCATCATGGATGCTCATGCTAATGTGAACTAGTATGATCAAGATGTAATAGAATGATAAATTAACTTCATTATTAATGCTTCATGAAACAAAATTGTGTAGCCATAATTATTTTTAATTATTAAATCAATGTTTTGCATACAATAGCGATAATGACACAATTAATATTTTTATTAAATTATTTTAGGACTAATGCAACTATAAACTATGAAGATAAACTTTATTGCCTTCATTCCATAATAATAAGAAAAAAAAACTAACAATTATGTCCTCTCAGATTTCAAATAGCATTTGGTAAGACTATGTTAAAGAAGAACTCACCCACACACTTGAGTTATGGATTATTAGTAACACATGTAATAAAATGAATCAAAAACTAGTAATATAATTAAGTATAGCGAGATTTTATATGTCATCGTTAGATTTAAATCACTAAGAAGATAGAAGTTGTGAAATTTATGAAATTGTCACTTGGGTGGCATGGTCAGACATTTGGGTGCCCATTCTAAGCTTTACTATCTTAGTAAATAAATTAGAATTTTGCCTTGTTGTGAGCTTGGGCTCTAAGATGGGCACCCAAATACATGTAATAGACACTTTGGTACCCAAGCTATCATATTCCGTATGTGCACCGTATGCTAATTGGGTAATGTTGATTTCTCCCTTCTTTGCTTATTGTGCATGAAGTTCTTTAATAGTAGAGTTTTGTTACATAAAAATTATTTCTTAGTGTAGTAGATTTCTTAAAATGAAGAAAAAAATTAATTAAATGTAAGAATTTAATTAGTAAAAACACCACTAAAATGACTTATTAAATACTTTCAAACTTAGATCATGTTTATCCTCAAGTAAATAAAAAGGGAGTAGTCATGAACACATAACTCAAAATATAAAAATAATTAGAAATAAGACACTATAAATTATTTTGATAAAAATGTATCAAACATTAAGATTTAATACTTTTTACTCTAATCATAGTTCTTAGGTGTTACAAAAATTTTATTTCCATTCATTTTCACTAAGATTCATACTAATGTACAAATTACATGTCTTATATATTTTCTAATTTTTGCAGGATCACAACCAAAAAACATATATTCTCAAACTTTTTTAAAACTTAAAACTATCCTTAATCTTCA
>JXCR01038561.1:56007-82844 GCA_002079205.1 Phalaenopsis hybrid cultivar | reverse complement strand
AATTTCAACATAATTAGTGAATTTGTTCATTGTTGGATCACTTTCATAATAAGCTAATTTCACTTTGTGATTTATAAATTTCACTAATTATAAAAGATAATTAAATTATTCAAAATCAATTTTTTTTGGGGCATTGACATACATATCATTCAATTCCTATATATTTACATGTCTTACACTAAATTTTGTTTAAATTTTTAGCACTCAAATCGTCCAAATTACCACCATTTTAACTTTTAAAACATGACATGTTAAGATATTATTATTGAATATGTAAATACACAAAAATTAGTGGTATTGATGTGTGCTAGAAAGTTAGTGACAGCAGAGTAGTAGATTATCGTTTTAATAAGTTACGACGATTCAACACATATTCATAAGAGAGAAGAAAGCTAATAATGACACCATAAGCTTTTACGTGGAAAACCCGTAAAGTGAAAAAATACGAGGTCTGACCCAGCTGAAAAGTTTTACTATAAAAAGATGATTACAGATGCAACAATTTGTCCCACATGCGGGAAGTAAATACATGGCTTTCCAAGTTACAATTTGGATGTATGGATGATTTTTTTGTAAAAAACAAGCGGCGACCGATAACGATCGACAGCGAACTGCAAGTCGTGGTCGGCAGCGGTCAACGGCGGTCCACGACAGTCTCTCGATTGGACAGCGTTTGATGAACACCCTAATGATGTTGGAATTGAGTGATCTTTGGCTCGTCGAACTCGTCTTGTCAAAATGCTCGATTTAACTATACACTCGTCAGAATCAATATTTGTTTGACCTTCCAATTGCATCAACAAAACTTCAAAAGCGGTTTAATGACTTAATCTGGGCTTAATTTCGTTTAGATTGGAGCAATCTTGGTAACATTGGGTTCTTCTCGTCGAGCCGGTCAGTTTGAGTTATATTTGCAGAAATCGGCGTCTTTGATGAATTTTGATCGAGATTTGAATATTTCTTATTAAAAAAGATACCACAAGATTGTGATCGTGATCTGTTTCAAACGATGAAAATTTATTGGAAGCTTATCAGCTTTGTATGTAAACCTCCTTTTTTTTTCGTTTTTTTAAATATTGAATGCCAACTGTTGGCATTTTGATAGAGCATGCAAGGATAAAAATTTTCATTGAAATAAAGCTCTGAACTTTCAACAAGTGGCTTTAAGTTATTCATATATCATTTTAACTTCTTCTACATGCATGTTTGCCTACATAGACTGATTCCTATGGTTCTATCATATTGGATTTGCTATGATATTATAAATGATGTCAGCTCTTGTCTGTCCACCCTCTTTTTTTTGTCTTTTTGGCATTAATTATCCATAATCGATCCCACCAAATGGATTACAAGGCAGTTGAAAACGATGTATTGAGAAGTATCTACTCATTATTTTTTCTAACAAAATAATAAATTTAAATAATCATAAAAGAAAATTCTCATTAACTTCCTAAGATTTTGTTGTATAAGGGATAAAGTATTCATTTTCTATTTTTGTTAGTGTGTTATAATTGCCTCTTATTTAGAAGAAGGATTAGTGTTAATCCTTGTGTGTAAAGTTGTAATCCTCTTTCTTTCTCTCGCCTATTGATAGTGGAAAACTCTCTCCCCGTGGATGCAGACAGATTTACGCCAAATAATATAAAATGCACCGTATTTGATTGCTTGTTTGTTACGTGATTTTGTTTTACACATTATTTTGCACGATACTTAATCCTTATTTCTCTTTAAGCGATATGTTTCTATATTTAAAAATTTGAAGTGATATGTTTAACTACGTAACCTTAATGTCAAAGATTTAATTAATATAATTCATCTCATAAGCTAAGCACAATGCCAAAAAAACAGATATGAAACTTATTTACACGTACATCTTTTCACAATATAGATTCATGATAAGCTTAATCTTCAATAATTTTAATAGAGATTTTTTTTTTTTTTTGTAAAATATACATTAATATTAAGCTAAAGTTTTGACTTTGACCATAGTTAATCAATGCAGAAAGTTGATTTTACAATGTTAATCAAAGATTAATCTAAATACTATAAGAAACTTATTTTAACTTTCACATGGATTCACATGATCTACTGTCAAACATAATTTTATATAATTACATTNTCTCCCCAATTCTAAAGCCTCTCCACTCCTTCCTCTTCTTGCTGAATTTTCTTCCTCCTCTTGATCTTCTTGTTGGATTTTTTCTCTCCTTATGGTGGTCACAAATCCCTTAAGACCCCTCATCTATTTATAGATAGATGAGGCTTCCAAGAGGCAAAGANGTCACCCATCCCTTAAGACCCCTCATCTATTTATAGATAGATGAGGCTTCCAAGAGGCAAAGAAAAAAAAAATTACAAGTGTGCCATTTTATGTCATAATTAAGAGCCATGAATAAACAACAATTAGTGAATTTGTTCATTGTTGGATCACTTTCATAATAAGCTAATTTCACTTTGTGATTTATAAATTTCACCAATTATAAAGGATAATTAAATTATTCAAAATCAATTTTTTTTGGGGGGCATTTACATACATATCATTCAATTCTTATATATTTACATGTCTCACTCCAAAGTTTGTTCACATTTATAGCACTCAAATCGTCCAAAGTTACCACCATTTTATCTTTTTAAAAGATGGCATGTTAAAATATTATTGATGAATATGTAAATACACAAAAATTAGTGGTATTGATGTGTGATAGAAAGTTAGTGGCAGTAAAGTGGCAGATTATCGTCTTAATATGGTGCGACGATTCAACACATATTCATAAGAGAGACAAAAGCTGGTAATGACACCAGAAGTTTTTACGTGAAAAACTCGTAAAATGAAAAACTACGGGGTTTGACACAGCTGAAGAGTTTTACTATAAAAAAATGATTACAGTTGCAACTATTTGTCCCACATGCGGGAAATGAATACATGGTTTTCCAAGTTACAATTTCGATGTGCGGATGATTTTTTTGTAAAAAACAAGCGGCAACTGATAATGATCGACGACAGCCTGCAAGCGGTGGTTAGCAACTATTGGTAGTGGTCGGCAACGATCGACGGTGGTGGACGACAATCCCTCGATTGGATGGCGTTTGATGAACATTTGAGTGTCCTGATGAAGTCGAAATTGATTGATCTTTGGCTCGTCAGATTCGTATTGTCAAAATGCTCAATTTGACTATAGACTCGTCATAATTAATATTCGTTTGACCTTCTAATTGTGTCAACAAAACTTTCAAAAGCAATTTAATCGCTTGATCTGGGCTTAATTTTGTTCGGATTGAACCAATCTTGATAACATTGTATTCTTCTCGTCGAGCCGGTCAGTTTAAGTTAAGTTTACTGAAATGGGAACTTTTGATGAAATTTTATTGAGGTTTGAATATTTCTTGCTAGAAAAGACACCACGAGATTCGTGACATGCCTCGAGATCCGTGTCAGATGATGAAAATTTATTGTAGTCTTATCAGCTTTGTATGTAAATCTCCTTTTTTTTGCCGCTTTTTAAATACNATGCTCTCCCTCAGCTGTTCTTGTGCTTTGTGAAGGAACAGCGAATCAATTCAGAGCCTAAAAAGAATCATTTATCTGAATAAAAGCCAATAAAAAATGTGTTTAGTACAGCGCTTATCTTTAAAGAAAGCAGGCAAAGTACTGGACCACGGTATTAATTAGTGCGGCTATTAGGTATTAAATATGTTTTAAGAGGTAATGGTGGAGATGTGCATCAGTGGAAAAAGATTAGCTCTATATGCTTGGACTTGCTTTGGCTTCAGTGGAAAATTAGTATTTTGTTAGAAACTCCTCATGAATTTCAGTATTTGCAACGTTGCATATGGTTAAAACTTTTTCAAGCATTTTGCATGCAATTATGATAAAGCTATGTTTTTCTTAATTTTGATTTTTTCTTGAGTTAATTNTGTGTATAAGAGAGAGTATATATATATATATATATATATATATATATATATATATATATATATATATATATAGGTTCGAACCCTTTAAGGATAAGAAAACAACATTATCTTAATTAAATAAAATTATCTCTTAAGCACATTATTCTTAATTCTTCATCATATTTTAAAAAGAGAGTGGTTAATGAAGTTACGATGAGATTAATTAAAAAAAGTTTATTTATCTATAAATATGATTGAGCGATCATGATTAGATTAAATTTATTTATAACACATTCAATATAATAATATTTTAAAAAAATACTAAAAAATAAAAGAGATGGTCAATCATATTGCAGACCTATAAATATTATAGAAAGGTGAGCCTTTGTAGCCTAAGAAAATTTCAATATATTTATATAACGAATTGACATGAAAAAATTAGATGCAATATTTAATTCATGTTTCTTATTTTCTTATTAATAAAATGCTCATATTTTTTTTTTATNTTAATGAAGGTACGATGAGATTAATTAAAAAAAGTTTATTTATCTATAAATATGATTGAGCGATCATGATTAAATTTATTTATAACACAGTTAATATAATAATATTTTAAAAAAAATACTAAAAAATAAAAGTGATGGTCAATCATATTGCAGACCTATAAATATTATAGAAAGGTGAGCCTTTGTAACCTAAGAAAATTTTAATATATTCATATAATGAATTGACATGAAAAAAGTAGATGCAATATTTAATTCATGTATCTTATTTTTTATTAATAAAATGCTCATATATATATATTTTACNAATATGATTGAGCGATCATGATTAGATTAAATTTATTTATAACACATTCAATATAATAATATTTTAAAAAAAATACTAAAAAATAAAAGAGATGGTCAATCATATTGCAGACCTATAAATATTATAGAAAGGTGAGGCTTTGTAACCTAAGAAAATTTCAATATATTTATATAACGAATTGACATGAAATAATTAGATGCAATATTTAATTCATGTTTCTTATTTTTTTATTAATAAAATGCTCATTTTTTATTTTATTTTATTCAATATATGAGTGGAGACACAAAGCATTTTCGTTATAAAAATCACTTCTTTATTTTAGGCCATTGCATGTGAAATTGAGCATCTTAAACAACTTTTATTTAAATTAAATATTGTTCTTTGGAATCTATTGATAGCTCAATACATTCCTTATAATCCAAAAGGTTTGTTATTAGGGATTGGACTAATGAGAGATCAAAGAAGGTGGTGGATAAGATCATAAATGATTAGACTCCACATAGTTTAATGCTAATGAAAGTTAACACAAATGAGCTTACTCTCTAAATAGAGTTCATTGTATTTATACAACAATTGTTACAATTCATGTATTTATAACTGTAGACTTCATAAGTATTATTTGATAAAGTCCTTAGCAAGAGAGACGTCAAAATTAAATGAAGTTTTTTATACAAAAAATCATGTAACACATTTGGAATCTTTTCTAAAATATAATTGGAACATAGAGAAGTAGGAGGTTCTAAACTCATGAAATGAAATATAGATGAATCAAGTATGACTAGGGCGTGTAAGTGAGTCAAGTCGACTCCTGAGTCGGCTAGGGCTTGACATAAAAAGTGGCTCATTAGCTAAGCTCAATGAGCTAAGTTGAAGCCAGCTCACTCAACTCATTAGCTCATGTGTCCGCTCGTTTACAAAATAGTTTATAAAAAACTCACTTAAAATATTCTAAAATTCATGAATTTTTTTTTAAATTATTTAAAATATTTTTGAAATAATATTCTACATTTTATAACAAGAGATTTCTTATTAATTTTCTTCTAATGCTCATTCTATTTGTTATTTCATTATAGAGCCAACTCAAGCCGAGGGGCCTCAAGGTTCGCTCGACTCGCTTACACCCCTTCGTATAACACATATTTGAAAATATTGTCAGTTAATTTATTTTAGCATATATAAGCCACATCATTCTTATATATTTGCATATTNGTATTATTTGATAAAGTCCTTAGCAAGAGAGACGTCAAAATTAAATGAAGTTTTTTATACAAAAAATCATGTGTAACACATTTGGAATCTTTTCTAAAATATAATTAGAACATAGAGAAGTAGGAGGTTCTAAACTCATGAAATAAAATATAGATGAATCAAGTATGACTAGGGCGTGTAAGTGAGTCAAGTCGGCTCCTGAGTCGGCTTGGGCTTGACATAAAAAGTGGCTCATTAGCTAAGCTCAATGAGCTAACGAGCTAAATTGAAGCCAACCCACTCAACTCATTAGCTCATGTGTCCGCTCGTTTAAAAAATAGTTTATAAAAAACTCACTTACAATATTCTAAAATTCATGAATTTTTCTTTAAATTATTTAAAATATTTTTAAAATAATATTTTACATTTTATAACAAGAGATTTCTTATTAATTTTCTTCTAGTTCTCATTCTATTTGTTATTTCATTATAGAGCCAACTCAAGCCGAGGGGCCTCAAGATTCGCTCGACTCGCTTACACCCCTTCGTATAACACATATTTGAACATATTGTCAGTTAATTTATTTTAGCATATATAAGCCACATCATTCTTATATATTTGCATATCTAACACAACCTTAATTTTATTTATTAAAAATATTAATCATGAAAGGATAATTTAAGAAAAGCATTGGAAATAAGCAAGAAAGGCAGAGAGGACAAAAGGGGACAAAAGCAAATGGAGGGAAAAGTTAATCCGTCGATCTCAAGGGGGAAGGGAAGGCAGGTGGGAAGGTGGGAGATTTTAAGTGCATTTCTTCCAAAATCCCAAAAATAAAATATAATTAAATAAATCAGAAAGTAACAAAATAAGAGTCGTAGCAGTTAGCACCCGCTGTCTTCTCCTTGGAATCGCCCCAAGTGCTAAAAATATTATTAATTAATTAATTTCTTAATGACATAAAGTTTAAATTCATTGAAATTATGATAAGATATGCCTCCAAATTTTATGATGTAATTTAATCAAAATTTTAAGGATATTTATTTATTTTAAAATAATAACTATATTGTACAATAAGGAATTAAAGAATCCACCTGTTAGAATAGCTAGCTTAGAATACACCAACTGACATAGTTTGAACCATTCGAGAAAAGATTATCGAGATCGAGCACCAGTAATCAAATGCCAACGAACGNGA
Source organism: Phalaenopsis hybrid cultivar (assembly GCA_002079205.1). Taxonomy (NCBI): domain Eukaryota; kingdom Viridiplantae; phylum Streptophyta; class Magnoliopsida; order Asparagales; family Orchidaceae; genus Phalaenopsis; species Phalaenopsis hybrid cultivar. The sequence goes on along the minus strand of JXCR01038561.1, from coordinate 75,754 downwards.
AAGTAACAAAATAAGAGTCGTAGCAGTTAGCACCCGCTGTCTTCTCCTTGGAATCGCCCCAAGTGCTAAACATATTATTAATTAATTAATTAATTTCTTAATGACATAAAGTTTAAATTCATTGAATTTATAATAAGATATGCCTCCACATTTTATGATGTAATTAACTCAAAATTTTAAGGATAATTATTTATTTTAAAATAATAACTATATTGTACAATAAGGAATTAATCTTCTCGATCATCATAAAACGGATGATTTAGAATCCACCTGTTAGAATAGCTAGCTTAGAATACGCCAACTGACAGAGATTGAACCATTCAAGAAAAGATTATCGAGATCGAGCACCAGTAATCAAATGCCAACGAACAAATAATCATAATCCGATGTCTTTACATTCAATGATGTAAATGGAAGTTAACCATTCTGAGGTCCTCTAATCACAATGGGTGCAAAGTTGTACAAGACTATAGGATTTGCACCCATAGGCTTGGGTGGAGATAGACTCATATATATAAAAGATGAAATTAAATTTAAATAGAATTACTGCTATATGAATTATAATTAATTAAATTTTCAATTGAATTACTTCAGTTTATTTACGCTTTTATTTATTGGTTGTTAAACCATTTATAAAATTTTACTGTCACGTTATAAATGCAATATATCACACTCTATAAACATTGAATTATTTTCCCGAAAAAAAAATTAAAATGACAATAAAACTAANTTTAAATAGAATTACTGCTATATGAATTATAATTAATTAAATTTTCAATTGAATTACTTCAGTTTATTTACGATTTTATTTATTGGTTGTTAAACCATTTATAAAATTTTACTGGCACGTTATAAATGCAATATATCACACTCTATAAACATTGAATTATTTTCCCGAAAAAAAAATTGTAAGTAAACAAATTAAAATGACCATAAAATTACAAAAAAATTGAAATTGCACCAGCCGGGAATCGAACCCGGGTCTGTACCGTGGCAGGGTACTATTCTACCACTAGACCACTGGTGCTTGTTTTAATTGTTTTTATAAATAAATTTAAAATAACTAATTGCTTACATATTAATATTTGCAGGGTACTTATTAAAGTAAAAAAATATTTTACAGATTATTATAAACTATTTAATGTTTAGCTTAAACTATGTTTAATTATTTACTTTAATATAAAATAAAATGAACGGATAAATAATTTTATCTTTTAAAATTTCTATAAGAATATTATTTCATTTAGAGTTGGACTTAAGATATTGATTAATTGAATTATATTTAAAATTCAAATTTTTAATTAAGAGCCTCAATTATAATTAATTTAAATTGTTAGATTTGATAAGTGTGAGTCAACAATTTAAGTTAAAAATGAATATTAAATGACTAATTCTTTCAAATTTTAAAATAAATTATACAACAAGAAGCCGACTGGGCTTATAATACTAAAAACAATGCATTAAAGCTTGGTTATAATTTCGCTCACACAATAAGCTTTTCAATTTTAAAGGCTTATCAGTTTTTTGAATTGTTGAAATCAGACATGTCCTGTGAGACATGTCCAAGGAATAAAGCTGTATGGATCGTTAAGGAGAGAAAGAGAGAGAGAAGAACATACATTGATTTTGGTAGACCTCTTATATATCCAATATGGAAGTTCTAAACAAAATGGGAGAGAGACTCCCTACAGAATAATGGTCAAGAAAGAAGACTAAAAAATCTCTTAATATATGATATCTCCTTATTTATAGAAAATAGAATGAGCAAAAATGGTAAAATTAAGTGTTTTACCACTGCTCTGGAGGGGTTGCAGAAGGCATTATGCTCTTTTTGCATGTTTAGACTTTTTTGCTTTGTAGGTCTTCGGGTCGACCGATTGAACTGATTTCGGTCAGCTTTCGTCTTGGTGCCGTCAGTTTTTTAGTGGGATGATCGGTCAATTTTTGGGTGGTCGGCGGTTTTCCTGTTTATTGTTCATTGTTGATCTTTTGGGGAACTTTTGAGTGAGCACTGCGTTGATACTGTTAAACCATTGGAAGTGCTGGAATTTTATCTGGTCATTTCCTTCAGTATGATCAGTGTGGCTGTCATTCTCTTGTTGCCTTTGGTAGCCCTTCAATCGCTGAGTGGGCCTTTAATTAGCTGGCAACCCTTCAATCGGCTAGGTTGCCTATCAGTCGGTCGAATTCGTGAGACCCTATGGTTTTTTTNCCAGCCGGGAATCGAACCCGGGTCTGTACCGTGGCAGGGTACTATTCTACCACTAGACCACTGGTGCTTGTTATAATTGTTTTTATAAATAAATTTAGAATAACTAGTTTCTTACATATTAATATTTGCAGGATACTTGTTAAATTAAAAAATATTTTACAGATTGTTATAAACTATTTAATGTTTAGCTTAGACCATGTTTAATTATTTACTTTAATATAAAATAAAATGAACGGATCGCTGATTTTATCTATTAAAATTTCTATAAGAGTATTATTTCATTTAGAGTTGGGCTTAAGATATTGATTAATTGAATTCTAATTAGATATTTAAAATTCAAATTTTCAATTAGGAGCCTCCATTATAATTAATTGCAATTATTAGATTTGATAAGTGTGAGTCAACAATTTAAGTTAAAAATGAATATTAAATGACTAAATCTTTCAAATTTTAAAATAAATTATACAACAAGAAGCCGACTAGGCTTATAATACTAAAAACAATGCATTAAAGCTTGGTTATAATTTCGCTCACATAATAAGCTTTTCAATTTTAATGGTTTATCAGTTTTATGAATTGTTGAAGTCAAATATGTACTGTGAGACATGTCTAAGGAATAAAGTTGTATGGATCATTAAGGAGAGAGAGAGAGAGAGAGAGAGAGAGAGAGAGAGAGAGAGAGAAAGAGAGAATGAGATGGAGAGAGAAGAACATACATTGATTTTGGTAGACCTTTTATATATCCAAATGGAAGTTCTAAAAAAATAGGAGAGAGATTCCCTACAGAATAATGGTCAACAAAGAAGAGTAAATAATCTCTTAATATATGATATCTCCTTGTTTATAGAAAATAGAATGAGCAGAAATGGTAAAATTAAGTGTTTTACCACTGCTCTGGAGAGGTTGTAGAAGGCATTATGTTCTTTTTGCATGTTTAGACCTTTTGCTTTGTAGGTCTTTGGGTCGACCGATTGAACTAATTTCGGTCAGCTTTCATCTTGGTGCTGTCAGTTTTTTAGTGGGATGACCGGTCGATTTTTTGGGTGGTCGGCGGCTTTCCTGTTTACTGTTCATTGTTGATCTTTTGGGGAGCTTTTGAGTGAGCACTGTGTTGATATTATTAAATCATTGGAAGTGCTGGAATTTTATCTGGTCATTTCCTTCAGTGCGATCAGTGTGGCTGTCATTCTCTTGTTGCCTTTGGTAGCCCTTCAATCGCTGAGTGGGCCTTTAATTAGTTGGCAACCCTTCAATCGGCTAGGTTGTCTATCAGTCGGTCGAATTCGTGAGACCCTATGGTTTTTTCGTGAGAGTGATCATCGTCATATCTCCTTTTGACTTTGAATCTTTAGATTATCTCGACATTTGCGCTCACATAAATTTTAATTTATGTGGATTCTTTTTAATAAATTTAAGGGGCAAAAAAAAACTTAACAAATCATCTTGTCGGTTGTATCTATTTATAAAAATGTTTGTGAACTACTATATGAAAATAGTTTTTCTTAAATATTTATGGGTTATATAGTCTTTTTATAAAAAAAAGTAAGAAAATAATTTTCTTATAATCATTATATTCAAATAAATAAATATGTGCAAGTAGTTGCTTCTCATAATGAAAATTTTAATATACNGAGAGTGATCATCGTCATATCTCCTTTTGACTTTGAATCTTTAGATTATCTCGACATTTGCGCTCACATAAAATTTAATTTATGTGGATTCTTTTTAATAAATTTAAGGAAAAAAAAAACAACTTAAAAATCATCTTGCCAATTACATCTATTTATAAAAATATTTGTGAACTACTATATGAAAATAGTTTTTTTAAAATATTTATGGGTTATATAGTCTTTTTATTAAAAATTAAGAAAATAATTTTCTTATAATTATTATATTCAAATAAATAAATATAAGTGCAAGTAGTTGCTTCTCATAATGAAAAATTTAATATACATATATAGAGAGAGAGAAAGAGAGCAAGAACCTGAGAAAGTAAGAAAGAGTTCTATTTTGAATTTAAAATTAAACCCTCATTTATGAACATAATTTTTAGAATATGAATCAATTATTGATCATGAAATTGAATGAGCCATGCATGCCTACTCCATAAATCAATTCAATAATCTCATAATAACTCATTACCAAGTATTTAATAAAAATTAATCTATACNTAAAATTAAACCCTCATTTATGAACATAATTTTTAGAATATGAATCAATTATTGATCATGAAATTGAATGAGTCATGCATGGCTAGTGCATAAATCAATTCAATAATCTCATAATAACTAATTACCAAGTATATAATAAAAATTAATGTATAAATTAAATTTAAATTAATTATTTTTTCTTGGTTTTTCAATTTATAAGTTCATGAAGAGAATCTTATGGAATAAGTTAAATCACATCCTTTTCTAAATTAAAAAAAAAAAATGGAATAACATTGCTTTAAGGAGAAATTGAAATTTAAAATGGGAAATTTGCATACANATCTATACATTAAATTTAAATTAATTATTTTTTCTTGGTTTTTCAATTTATAAGTTCATGAAGAGAATCTTACCACACAATTCTCATGTATTAAATGACTTATCAAACATCTAAAATTTTGTATTTACAAGTATGCCACTCAAATGTCTAATATCATATAAAAAAATTTCTTTATTAGTAACTTTCCAAAAGCTAAATGTACATTTTCATGTATAAATTTATCATATCAAACTGTTATAAATGTAAATATAAAATTTTAGATGTTAGATATGTAAATTCCCAGGAATTGTGTGGTATGAATGTAAATTCCCCATTTAAAATTATGTCCACCTATGAATTGAGGGCTATATAATTAATCTTTATTAATTTTTAAATTATTTGGTAAATTCTTTTGTAAAAATNTTATCATATCAAACTGTTATAAATGTAAATATAAAATTTTAGATGTTAGATATGTAAATTCCCAGGAATTGTATGGTATGTATGTAAATACCCCATTTAAAATTATGTCCACCTATGAATTGAGAGCTATATAATTAATCTTTATTAATTTTTAAATTATTTGGTAAATTCTTTTTAAAAAAAAGATACTCATTCGTATAATAAATGAACATATTTTGTGGCTTATATATCTAAAGTAAGAGGAAATTTAAGGCGTAATAAGAAATATCAATTTTAAATATATTCATCATCTCATCTTCCTATGAGAATTAGCTATCTAAGTTTAAAATTTACAATTTTACATGTAAATTTATATGATTTTATGCATCTTACTATAAATAGTATTAATAAATCTTATATTTTATGATGTCTTTTTTTATGTAAGAGTTGTTAGTAATAATGAAACTATTAACGTGATATGATAGATTTTGAGGGGGTGTTTTCTATATTTTGCATTCTCATGATGGAAAAATTATTGCGCACTACTGAGAGCGCACGCAGAGCTGATCACAGCCGCACATTAACCCAAGCCTATATGACGATGGGATCCACTGTCATACAGGCTTGGGTTGATGTGCGGCTGTGATCGGAGAGCGCTCGCAGAGCTCTTCGTACGCAATAAGCGCTCCTCGTGATGAGGAGCGTCTTCCATTTTTTAATTGCTAGAAAGAATTGAGTGTGATGTAATTTGTATAGATTTTTTCATTTTCTTCATAATGAATTTCTTGATATGATGTGGCCACGTGTCTTTTTCCTGTTCTATGATTTTTTCAAGTTAAATCTTATATATTTGTATATTTTTTTATTATTTTATGCGCTTCTGTTCAAAATATTTAATATGAAACTCTAGAGTCTGTTTCCACAATCTTCACAACTCTCCCAACACGAAGAAGGTTTACTGAATCAATCCAAAGTTTAAGCTTTTAACCAAAAGTTCCGAGTCCAATGTGCTCTATGAATCTATGATTACATTCACTCAAATATCTCATAAAATAAAAATCAATCTAATACCTAAACTTTCAATTTCCAAATTTCATCTCATCATTTTCAATGCACCAAACATATGATTTTATTTTATTTTATTTATTTAATTTTTTTAGTTTTTATCAACACCAAATTTCATCTTACTTTACAAATAAATCCATTTCAGGAAATTAGATAAATCCTTAAACGGAAGTGGAAGCTCCAATCAACATAAGCTCAGATCTCAAAAAGCTTCAGTACGGCCACTGTAACTACTATATCTTTTCACTTCCTTTTAAGCCTCTTAACTATTAGATGCTTGAGAAAAATACATGCATGCGTACTTCTTCATAACATAATTATATGTATTATATTTTCGAGAAAACTCAATAATATAATCAATACAGCTATGCTATATTGAAAGTCCACACGCATACAAAAATCACAGTTGATAACTTTTCCTTCAACCCTTTATGTTAGTTTTTCATTTATGTGGCACACAGTCATTTATTTTAGCAGTAATTCATTAACTAAAAAGAAGATGATCATGTCTCTTCCCAATAGACACCACATTTTTTTCGTTTTAATTAATTAATTCAATTATCCTAAATGAAGAGACATGANATCCCTAAACGGAAGTGGAAGCTCCAATCAACATAAGCTCAGATCTCAAAAAGCTTCAGTACGGCCACTGTAGCTACTATATCTTTTCACTTCCCTTTAACTCTCTTAATTATTAGATGCTTGAGAAAAATACATGCATGCGTACTTCTTCATAACATAATTATATTTATTATATTTTCGAGAAAACTCAATAATATAATCAATACAACTATGCTATATTGAAAGTCCACACGCATACAAAAATCACACTTGATAAATTTTCCTTCAATCCTTTATGTTAGTTTTTTATTTATGTGGACGTTGTCATTTATTTTAATAGTAATTCATTAACTAAAAAGAAGAGGGTCATGTCTCTTCTCAATAGACATCACATCATTTTGCTTTAATTAATTAATTCAATTATCCTAAATAAAGAGACATGTCATGTCTCTTCCCAAAATACATCGTATTCTTTCGTTTTAATTAATTAATTCAATTATCCTAAATGAAGAGTCATGTCTCTTCCCAAAAGAAATTGTATTATTTCGTTTTAATTAATTAATTAAATTATCATGAATCATATTGGTCAATAATCATCATGATGGATGATGGTTAATAATGGATAATTAAGAGAAAGGTTGTGTCTCTTCCTAAGAGACTTATCTTTTCTCTTATAATAAGAGAAGAGTCCTCTCTCTCCCAAAAAGAAATGTATATTTTCTCTCCATCGGAAAGTACATACAGAAATAAGGATTAGAGAGAGAAATTCTATTTCTTCAAATTGAATTCTGCGATCATGAATGCAGGACGTATATCTCATTTATGAGTATGTGAAAATCATAAATTCAAAGATCTTGGTCATTTAATTTTATGAAATATGGGTCATAAAGTTGCATTTTATAAATTTAAAAATCCTAACACTTCAATTTTGTTTTAGGTAAGAGTCGTTATTTGGCTCTTACAGAACATATGAGACATCTAAACCACCTCCCACCCACACCTTTATATATTAAAAGTGGAATTTACATAAATCCCCCTCAATTCTTATGCTCTCCCATCCTAACTTTTGATTGTTTTTTTATATTTATATCACCCCAAAATTTTCAAAAACACTATCATTTTAACTTTGAAATACATTTTCCTTTTTCTTTTGTGCATATGCAAGGTGTTATATATATATATATATATATATATATGTAAAAACTGAAGATTAGGTGGTGGATATATAAATACATGGGAATTGAGTGGGAAGGTAAAAGAGTAAATATTTAGTATGTAACAAAATATTGCATGAAAGAAACTTTGTGCATCATTATTGAGCTGATATTTTCAGCTAACTACAACTAATTGGATTTATTTATGAGAGTAAGTAGAAAAAGATAGAGTAGAAGAAATATATAAATGATAAGAAATTAAATAATAATAGCAAGAAAATAAGAAAATAAATAAATAAAGATTGAAGGCCGGCAGCTTTACGACCTGCCGTTTGTCATTGAGGAAGGAATACAGCACAAAAGACATAATCGGGACAACTTGCTCTGCTGATTAGCTGACCATATTATTTTATTTTTATTTTTTTAATAAATAAATTATTTATTTATTTATTTATTTATTTGTCTGTTGCTAGACAATCCTTTCCTGTTATTTTATTGATTCTATGACTATTGTTTGATTGGGACGGAAACGACGACCGAAATTTAAGCTTTTAATCTCATGAATTTTGAGGGTGCGTTTAACAAATATATTTATTTATAAATTTATCATAAAGAACCACTGAAGACATTTTTATTTACAATAATTTATTGTTGGGGGACAATTACATGCTGAGGAGAAATTATTGCATACGGACACCGCATGTATCTCTGCATGCGGTGTCCGATCCTGACCGTAGATCACGGTGATCTATGGTCAGGATATATTTCAGTTTTAAATAATAATAATAAAATTTAGGTGGGGCTCATCATAATACATCCTGACCGTAGATCACCTGATTTACGATCAGGATCGGACACCGCATGCAAGATGCATACGATGTCCGTCTGTATGGAATAATTTTTCCATGCTGAGAGGGAGCGGAACTTGCTATTTACAAATCAGTCTATCTCTTTCATTCATTTTTCAAATTTTCAAATTTCATTTTGTTTTTGTTTTATCAAATTCTCAATAGTTTGATCATGACACGTGTAAATACATTCGTTCAGTAGTTTAAAAAAATCATATTGATGATTAATTTGTAAACATCATTGTTTCGGGAGGTCTGTATGTAATTTTATCCCAAAGTAATTTTCTTACCACCAATTTTTTCCAGTGTCATAATTATAAAAAATAGTTATTTTTAATGAAATTTTATAATACCAATATTAAATTATAAAACTCTTTCTTTGTCATGATAATCATAGAACTAATCTAAAGAAGTAATGATCAANTGCAAGGTGTTATATATATATATATATATATATATATGTAAAAACTGAAGATTAGGTGGTGGATATATAAATACATGGGAATTGAGTGGGAAGGTAAAAGAGTAAATATTTAGTATGTAACAAAATATTGCATGAAAGAAACTTTGTGCATCATTATTGAGCTGATATTTTCAGCTAACTACAACTAATTGGATTTATTTATGAGAGTAAGTAGAAAAAGATAGAGTAGAAGAAATATATAAATGATAAGAAATTAAATAATAATAGCAAGAAAATAAGAAAATAAATAAATAAAGATTGAAGGCCGGCAGCTTTACGACCTGCCGTTTGTCATTGAGGAAGGAATACAGCACAAAAGACATAATCGGGACAACTTGCTCTGCTGATTAGCTGACCATATTATTTTATTTTTATTTTTTTAATAAATAAATTATTTATTTATTTATTTATTTATTTGTCTGTTGCTAGACAATCCTTTCCTGTTATTTTATTGATTCTATGACTATTGTTTGATTGGGACGGAAACGACGACCGAAATTTAAGCTTTTAATCTCATGAATTTTGAGGGTGCGTTTAACAAATGTATTTATTTATAAATTTATCATAAAGAACCACTGAAGACATTTTTATTTACAATAATTTATTATTGGGGGACAATTACATGCTGAGGAGAAATTATTGCATACGGACATCGCATGCATCTCTGCATGCGGTGTCCGATCCTGACAGTAGATCACGGTGATCTATGGTCAGGATATATTTCAATTTTAAATAATAATAAAAAAATTTAGATGGGGCCCACCGAAATACATCCTGACCGTAGATCACCTGATTTACGATCAGGATTGGGCACCGCATGCAAGATGCATACGGTGTCCATCCGTATGGAATAATTTTTCCATGCTGAGAGGGAGCGGAACTTGCTATTTACAAATCAGTCTATCTCTTTCATTCATTTTTCAAATTTTCAAATTTCATTTTGTTTTTGTTTTATCAAATTCTCAATAGTTTGATCATGACACGTGTAAATACATTCGTTCAGTAGTTTAAAAAAATCATATTGATGATTAATTTGTAAATATCATTGTTTCGGGGGGTTTGTATGTAATTTTATCCCAAAGTAATTTTCTTACCACCAATTTTTTTCAGTGTCATAATTATAAAAAATAGTTCTTTTTAATGAAATTTTATAATACCAATATTAAATTATAAAACTCTTTTTTTGTCATGATAATCATAGAACTAATCTAAAGAAGTAATGATCATCCCAAAATGATATTGGACAGGTTCAAAATGAAGGATGTGAAGCCTGTCTCCATTTCGTTGGCTGCGCACTTTAGATTATGAACAGAGGTATATCCCATTACAGATACTGAGAAAGAATATATGGAACGTGTTTCATATGCTAGTTCCATTGGTAGCTTAATGGATGTCATAATTTGCACTCGTCCAGATTGAACTCAGGCAGTAAGTTTAGGGAGTAGATATATGACAAATCGAGAAAAGCAACAATGTAATAATGTTACCTGGATTCAGAGGCATTTATATGGCTCTACAAATACCTAATACATATTTGGCACCTCTGAACTAGAGACGCTTGGGTTTGTAGACTTTGATTATGCCAGTGACTTAGATCTAATAAGGTTTACTAAAGGTTTTGTATTCGCTTTGGGAGGCTTCGCTGTTAGTTGGAGATCTTGTTTACAACGTACTATAGCCCTCTCTACAACTGAGACAGTATATGTTCATTTGTGATGTTGAAGGAGAAGTCATTTGGTGAGGCTTATATGGAGACTTTAGTGGGAAGTCTATGAAGATGCTTATCATTTGTGATAGTCAAAGTGCTATTCATATAACAAAAGTTCAAATATACCATAAACGAACTAGCACATCTGCATTAGATTTCACTTTATTTGAAATATCATCACCCAGGATAATGTTGCAATAAAGAAAATCAGCACTTTGGAGAATCCTATCGACATGATGATAACACCTCTTCCATCAATGAAGTTAAAGCATTGCTTGGACATGTTCGAAGCAGATGAGCCCAAGGGACTAGGAACTTTGAGCTTCACTTTTGGCATAATTTTAAAGCAATGTGGAGATTTGTAAAGTTACACATTGAAATTTCTTACCAAATATATTTGTTTCGAAACATANGTCTATGAAGATGCTTATCATTTGTGATAGTCAAAGTGCTATTCATATAACAAAAGTTCAAATATACCATAATTGAACTAGCACATCTACATTAGATTTCATTTTATTTGAAATATCATCACTTTGGAGAATCCTATCGACATGATGATAACACCTCTTCCATCAATGAAGTTAAAGCATTGCTTGGACATGTTCGAAGCAGATGAGCCCAAGGGACTAGGAACTTTGAGCTTCACTTTTGGCATAATTTTAAAGCAATGTGGAGATTTGTAAAGTTACATATTGAAATTTCTTACCAAATATATTTGTTTCGAAACATATTTCTTGATTAATATATTTATTATCAAATATACTTTCTTGCTTTATAAACTTCTTGTTTAATATATTTGTTTTTGAAAATAGGTATTGTTTAATATATTTGATATTAAAAATATTTTTTTGTCAAATATATTCTTTTGAAACTCTATAAATGCTCATGACAGGTCATGCGCAGATGAGTTTTCCGTGAGAGTGAAAAATTAAGCAAAAAATTGAGAGGTTTTGCATTCAACCTAATCCCCAACCACCTTTTTAATTAATGAAGTTTTTGCTACCACTATACAGTGGTTATTTTTCCGTTTACGAGTTTTTCTACATAAAGTGTTGCTCTTTTTGTTGCGTGATCGATCGCTCTTGATGACAATTGGCGTTATTTTCTTGACAATATATATAATAATTACATGTCGCACATCATTTTTATACAAAAACATAACCTTGTCATATCACACATCATTTTTATATCCTTGCAAAATGAATAGGACATTGTCTTTCTCTTATGAGGTAGAAATGATGACTTGATCAGGATAAGAGCATAAAGACTCTCATCTAACTTGAGAACTAGTCAGAATATCATATCAGAATAAAAAAACATAAAGACTCACATCTAACTTGAGAGCTCACTAAAGAAGAGATGATAGCATTTGATTTTAAATATAAAATNTAATGAAGTTTTTGCTACAACTATACAGTGGTTATTTTTCCGTTTACGAGTTTTTCTACATAAAGTGTTGGTCTTTTTGTTATGCGATCGATCCCTCTTGATGACAATTGGCGTTATTTTCTTGACAATATATATAATAATTACATGTCGCACATCATTTTTATACAAAAACATAACCTTGTCATATCACACATCATTTTTATATCCTTGCAAAATGAATAGGACATTGTCTTTCTCTTATGAGGTAGAAATGATGACTTGATCAGGATAAGAGCATAAAGACTCGCATCTAACTTGAGAACTAGTCAGAATATCATATCAGAATAAAAAACATAAAGACTCACATCTAACTTGAGAGCTCACTAAAGAAGAGATGATAGCATTTGATTTTAAATATAAAATACTGAAATACTGAGATAGATAGCATATGAAATTTCATCTAACAAAGGTGACAGATAGGGTAACTATATTAAGATAAGAAGCACAAGAGCTCGGATCAAACTAGAGAACAAATTGGTGGTCAAATGAAGATACAAAGCATAAGGACTCACATCTATCCCAATTGATGATCAGTAAATATAATGAGTAAAAATTATAACAGAAAATACGATTAATTTACATCAGATGTTAAGATAAAAGGAAGATTTACATACGTATGACTCAATTCCTACGTAATTACACATCTAACACCTAAAATTCAATTTGTACATATATGCCGCCCTACACACATAAACAGGTGTATTTTATCTTTTAAATTTTAAAATAATGATATTATTACGAGATATGAAAGATTTGGGTGGTATCGATGTCAAAATAAAAACTTTGGGGTTAGATATATAAATACATAGGAATTGGGCGGCATATATGTAAATGCCCCTTAAATGACAAATGTTCGAAGTTTGAAAATATTTAAAGTTCCATTTTAAGACGATACCACAATATTACCTTTTATTTCTATTTAAATATCTTCTACCTTTTAAGCATTTTCTCTTATAACCATGAACATTACAATTTATCATCCAGATACAAAATTACATCAGCATATCCTGATACAAATTTTTCCCCAAAATGATCAAATCACTGGTCAGACTTTGTATGCACGCACATCAGTAATAGCCATCACAAAAAACATCATTATGGCTCATGATTATCTTATCATCAAATTCTACTTATTGTGTAGGACTCTATAGAGCTCATCACCTATGGCCTGTAACATGACTGGTTTCCTGATCAAACCATTCATACCTGAACGCAAGCACCGCTGCCAATCCGGCTCCTCGGCACTCGCTGTCAGAGCGACGATGGCTGGCCGACACCTACTCCTCAGCTTCCTAATCCTCAAAGCCACCTCAAATCCATCCATTTGGGGCATTTGAAGCTCCACAATTACAAGCTGGTAAGTGTTAGGCGAGGCACTGAAAGCACTGAGGCATTGGATCCCGGACGAAACAGAAACAACCTCGCAACCAAGTTTCTCGAGCAGTTTTCTTGTAACCGCTCGACTGAGACCATCGTCGTCGGCGAGTAGAACTCTGAGATTTTTGAAGTTTGGTGTGGAGGGGTTGGGGTAGTGAGGTAGGGGGTTTTCTGAAAAAGGAGTGGGGGGTTGAAGTTGAAAATGAAGGATTAGTTCTATTTNTTTTAAATTTTAAAATAATGATATTATTACGAGATATGAAAGATTTGGGTGGTATCGATGTCAAAATAAAAACTTTGGGGTTAGATATATAAATACATAGGAATTGGGCGGCATATATGTAAATGCCCCTTAAATGACAAATGTTCGAAGTTTGAAAATATTTAAAGTTCCATTTTAAGACGATACCACAATATTACCTTTTATTTCTATTTAAATATCTTCTACCTTTTAAGCATTTTCTCTTATAACCATGAACATTACAATTTATCATCCAGATACAAAATTACATCAGCATATCCTGATACAAATTTTTCCCCAAAATGATCAAATCACTGGTCAGACTTTGTATGCACGCACATCAGTAATAGCCATCACAAAAAACATCATTATGGCTCATGATTATCTTATCATCAAATTCTACTTATTGTGTAGGACTCTATGGAGCTCATCACCTATGGCCTGTAACATGACTGGTTTCCTGATCAAACCATTCATACCTGAACGCAAGCACCGCTGCCAATCCGGCTCCTCGGCACTCGCTGTCAGAGCGACGATGGCTGGCCGACACCTACTCCTCAGCTTCCTAATCCTCAAAGCCACCTCAAATCCATCCATTTGGGGCATTTGAAGCTCCACAATTACAAGCTGGTAAGTGTTAGGCGAGGCACTGAAAGCACTGAGGCATTGGATCCCGGACGAAACAGAAACAACCTCGCAACCAAGTTTCTCGAGCAGTTTTCTTGTAACCGCTCGACTGAGACCATCGTCGTCGGCGAGTAGAACTCTGAGATTTTTGAAGTTTGGTGTGGAGGGGTTGGGGTAGTGAGGTAGGGGGTTTTCTGAAAAAGGAGTGGGGGGTTGAAGTTGAAAATGAAGGATTAGTTCTATTTTTTTAGGGAGACCTTTGGAATTAGGAACAATGAGGATATCACCATGCATCATCTGGAAAACAAAATAAATGTTAGAATTTTAGCTGGTGATTTCATAATTTATCATTTATACTTGGAAGATTTTATATATACATGCCACTCAAGTCCTATGTATTTACATATCTAACATCTATACTTCAACTTTCACAAACATACCTTCACTTTCTAAATGTTAAAATGATGGTATTTTTTATGTTATAAGAAAGATAGGAGTACTATAAATGTAAAAATTAAGTTAAGGTGTTAGATATGTAGAAAACATAGGAATTGGGTGGTATGCAAGTAAATGCCACTATATATTTTTGCATTATGAAGGGAAAAACAGCACAATAACATAAACAAACAATAATTTGTTCATTATTATATGCAATTTCAGAATTGAGCATTGCAGCATGGAGCGCACTGTGTGAACTATTTACTAGAAAAAAAAAAAGGGCATTTGCATACATACCATACAATTCTCATGTATTTACATATCTAACATCTAAATTATCAGATATTACATTCATGGCATTCTAATCTTTAACATCACATCAAAAATACCATTATTACTACTTTTAAAAGTGAAATATGCATTTTCATGCATAGCTTTATAACGCCAGTGTTATAAATGAAAATATGGAAGTTCAGGTGTTAAGCATGTAAATACATAAGAATTGGGTGGTATGTTATAAATGTAAATATGAAAGTTCAGGTGTTAAGCATGTAAATACATAAGAATTGGGTGGTATGCATGTAAACTTCTCCCCCTAAGCATGTAAATACATAAGAATTGGGTGGTATGCATGTAAAAGGCCAGCAAATTATTTTTTTTATTGGATGTTCTCAGAAACCAACGGTAAGCTGCCTTGCTGTTCCAAATCATCATCACTAATCATTATCACAATTAGTAGCATATGAAACTGGTTTTCTTTACAATTTCATCCTCATCTCTACATAGAAATACAACCTCCCCGCATATTGGTACATTTGGTTTTTTATATGCAAGCTAGAATCTACCAAGTCAAATTTTATCACCTTAATAACAATATTAAGAACTCCAATATGCTCTGATATAACCATTCCAAGCATATCGATCATAATTCCTTCAAAAATTCATCATAATATTGTTATTTTTCTCCACTCAATTTGCTCCTTAGTAACTTCTTCGCAACCATAATTTTAATCCAAATATCATGTAAGAGGTAAACGTCAAAATAATCCCCCGACTTTTTGCAGGGAGTCATTTTAGTATGAGAGTTTATAAGAGTGTCAATTTAGATCCTATAGACTCTTTTAAAATGGGTTGAAATAGTCTCTAGTGAGTACTATTTTGGCCCCCACAAAAAAATATCCGGTGATTATTTTTCCTTTTTTATAAACTCTAGGACTAAAATGACCCAATATAAATAGTCAGGGGACTTATTTGGCACTTTATTCTATCATGTAAGTATTATTTCTATGATAAATAATCCTCCTTCAATGATATTATGTTATCAAAACATTCTAAGAAAACTAAGATAAACCAACATGGAAAGAGTATCATCCTTTTGTAAATAAATGTCCCCAACCTAACAAACCAGTATGAAATCAGCATACAAAAAAATCAGAGTTTCACAGCCCTGGAAAAAGTTCATTGACATCAATGTTGAGATATGAAATTTAGATCTTTCAAGGATGTTTACCTGCACAAGTTTTTTGCACATATTGAAGCTAAGGCCCATGTCATAACCCTCCGCGTTGAGTCTCCCAACACGTTCATTTGATGAACTCGAATCACTAGATTCCCGTGTTCCCATTCCAATCTCAAACTTCACAGAAGCACCAGGACAGTTTGATTTCCACGTGATCCATTGCCTTTCTTCGCTATCCTGGGTTTCACAATAGGGACGAACTTGAAAACTAACAAATCCCTCAGAATAACCACTTAACAACCTATCGATGAGATGGAGAATAACATGAAAGATTCGCTTCTCATCACCGACAACTTTATCAGGCACAGCTTTATCAACCTGGAATCCAAAACCAAATCCTCTGCGATTACAAATGCATCTCGCAGCACTAGCAGCCTCCTTAATCAGAGAATGCAAGTAAAACCACCTCATCTCCAAGGTTAAACTCTCATTATTAATATTAGCTATCTCCATTGCATCAGCTATGAGGTTTGAAACAACACGACTAGTTTTCGTAATAGTGTTGATGATAAGCCTTTGCTCAGGACTCAAATCTTCTTGTTGCAACATAGATAGTAGACCCAAAATGTAGTTAACCGGCCTTCTAATTCCCTGGCTCATGACCCTTTGGAAGGAGTGTCTTGCTTCACTTGCCATAAAGGCGTTCTGCTTCTCCTGTAGTAAAGCTCTATTCTGTTCTGCCAGCTTATCCCTCATTAATTGTGACTCTTCCAACAAAGCTGCATGAGAGAGAGCAACGGCTACTTGATCGGCAACAACTTCGATAATTTCTTGTTCATGAACACCCCAAATCCTGCTATCATCGCCAGGGAGAACGAGGACCAAAATGGCATAAGAAGCTTCAACTGACTCGGGCGTCCCGCCTTTAAAATTGGACACCTTCAACATTGGCATCCTAATTGCAGCAATAGGTCCTGGTTCAGCATCTCCCCCGCTGCTTGCCAAAGCAAGTAAGGAATCAGGCCTGAGTATTCTCACACCCTTTGATTCATTAACCTCAAATATATCCTGATCAGTAATGGGAATGGAATGCTCAAACAACTCCATTGAGTGCCTCTGTCTTGACTCATGGGTCAAGTTCATCACCTTCTTAGCATCATCCGGCATCCATATGGCACAATTCTGGAGCCCCAAGGTTTTGGAAAGCTCCACCAGAGTTGTGTAGAGTATGGTATGCCGATCGAGGGATTTACGAATCTCTTGGGTCAGCATCCTTACATACCAACTTGCTTCCTCCTGTCTCTTCATCATTCCAACCTCCCTGTCCAGTTCCTGGGCTTTAATTCGCAGAAAATTTTCCCTCACTTTCAATCTCAAAAGCTGAGGGAACAAAGTTAAGAGAGTAATGGCAGTAGCAAAGGAGACCAGAGCGGTGAAGAGCTTAGATATGGTGAGGCTCAACATTAAGAGAAAAGAGTGGGGCTCGTAAGTAAACACGTTGAGCAAGTGGGTGAGTCCACAAAGGACAATGAAGGCTCCGAACTGGAGGACGATCCATTTGAAGGGAAATAGATCCGAGCAAGTGGCGAAATATAGTAGCTCAAGAGGTATTGAGAAGTAGGCGGCAGCAATTAAGAAATCACTTACTTTCTGGCACTGAAGAATACCTTCGGCGCTAAAATAACTGTCAAAATAGCAGTTGCAGCGGGCATATCCAACCTCAATGGCAGATGCGGAGAGCATAAGCGACAAAAACAGCAAGCCATGGCACAAAGTTCTCAACATTTGATCAGAGGGAGGTTCATTCAATCCATTTATATAAAAGAGGAACGGAAAATCCAAATTCCTTATTGCTGGAAATGATACGTAGTGCCCAGCCTTCAAATGCAACTCCTTGAGCCGTATAGATTCTGTTGACACATTTAGCAAAAAAATGAGAACATGATGGAAAATAGTAAGAAAAATCTAGAAAAAAAATGATAAAATAGGAGGCTAAGCCCTATTTCTTCATTTGTTCAAGCGATTAATGACATTGTTATGTGTTGAAATATTTGAAACAATAGTGAAAGCATAATTCTAGTATTGTACAAAAATCTTGCTCACAGAGAGAAAAATTACAAGAAATTCATGGGAGACCAAGTACTTTTTACATATAAAACCTGGTAAAAAAAATCATGAGGTTAGTCCAATTTAAATGATTAAACTGGTGTGCGGCATATATTGCAAAGGATACACTATTTTGTAACAGAAGTTATTAATATAAGATGATAGTTGTGGAAGTTGGCGTCCATGATGAAATTAGGATACACCTTGAGGTGTTAGAGTTTTCATTAAGAGATCAACAATATGTTTGATTTTTCATCTTATAAGATGGAACACTAGCAACCAAGAAAGCGGACATCAGTTTTGGTGGCAATAATGAGAGCCGGCCATGGTGGCAATGGTGAGCTCGATTTCGGCAGCAACGAAGAGCTTTAATCCTAATGATGAAGGTGAGTGACGATCTTGGTCATGCCCACAAGCTTCAACCTTAGTCATAATGACAAACATTAGAGTTATTGGTAGGCAACACCATTAAGAGTATATGCTTCAATGTTAGTATCAACACCATTAAGAGTATATGCTTCAATGTTATTGGTGTCATCCCTATTGGACAAAAGTCGGCCCTAGAAGAAAAAAAGAAATTTAAGTAAATGGAGGTTTGATGGTGATGGTGACTGTCTGCCTTGTTGGCAACGCTTGCATAGGCAGTGTGGACCCATCATCAATACCAACATCAGCATCCACTTATACCAAATTTTATTCCCACCAATTATAAAAGGCCCCAACGTTTGTTATCACAAAAAAGGTTGACACATTGTGGCCAATATGCTCACTGTCAATGTCAAAGCTAATGCCAGCTATCACTAACAACATCAACATCCACCATCACCAAATGCGATTATGCTTGTCATTACCATCAATGTCAGTACCTATTAATGTAACAATTGGATAACTCATGTTATCACCATCAATGCCTACGCTTGCTGCATGAAAGTGCACTAATAAAATTGATTCCCGCCTACGCCATCAAGTCCAATGATGGTCATAGGAGTTGTTTGTCATAAAAGATGTAATTTCACGTACCAAGATAAGTTTTTTAATAGTGTAGTAAAGATGACTTATGAAAGATGATTTTCATAATGCAAGTCTCAGAGCCATTCGTGTTACCATCAATAGATGATCGATGATATGTTTAGTAATTCTTCTTATAGGTGGCAATAATAGGTGCTAATTATTAATTACATAGAGT
>JXCR01038561.1:0-38386 GCA_002079205.1 Phalaenopsis hybrid cultivar | reverse complement strand
TTTTTTTTTTTTTTTTTTTTTTTTCTTTTTTTTTTTTTGGGAGAGCATTTGGCTGAGATGAATTGATTTCAAAAGAAGATGTTTTTAGGGTTTGGACACCTGCGTTAGGAGGTCATTTGTGGGTGATCGTCGTTTCTATTCGGGCCCGTTTCGACTCGTTCGAAACAGGATTTGGAAAGGACACCCTCATCGGGTTGATCCAATTCTAATAAAGTGAGAAAATGACATCCTTTTGGATTGATTCAAGGACCTTAGGCCCTACTTTTTCAAGTCTTTTCGTCATGAGTTTTGGGAACTGATTCATCCTTCGTCTTTTCAGTGTTTTACATGGATCAGTGTCTCCTCTCTCTCTCCTCATTTTTGTTCTATTTTTCCTTGTTTATGGTTCGTTTTTTTTATGCTTATGCCCGATACATAAGTGTCCACGTATAGCATTTTGCTATACGTGAAACCATCAAGCAATGTCGCAAGTAGGTCGGTTTTGTTTTGGGGCTTAGGGTGATGATGACAAAGGCACACCGGTGGTAGAGCGGAATGATATTTCATCCCACGACATCGGGACACCCCCACGGACCCGGTGAACCGTATGATGTAATATCATTCACTGACATAAGAATAGCGGGAGTTGACCCATACCTTCTTAGGTTGTTGGTAGTCCTACGCCCGACAGTGTGATCGACTCGTGGATAACTACACTTTTTCAAAACTAATAAAAACAAATTTGATAAGAACGGATACACCTTTTTCAAACAAATATATATATATATATATATATATTGTGTTGCAAACAAAATTAATACAACCCACTTNTCCAGTTAGGAGAGTAAATGTTTTAAATTTGACTTGTGTTAAGACGGGTAAAGATAAATCTAAAAAAACTTGTGCATGGCGTATGAAAAATGATCGTAATTTATTAGAATTAAATAAAAATATGACAATCAATAAGACAATGTAGAAAAGGGATTCATGTAGCAAACCGCACTTAATGAGATAAAGGCTTTGTTGTTATTGTTATTGTTATTGTTATAGATCTCCATAAGATGCACATATATTATTCGTGAAAAACGATGTGACAATACACATATGTATAGATTATAGTGAGCTAAATATAACAACTCTCAATAATAACTATTCATTGCGTAAGATTAATGACTAATTTGTGAAGAAGAGGAATGAAAGAATGCACATATGGATGGATAATAGAAAGCTAAACATAATAACTACCAAGAATAAATACACATTGCTTAAGATTGATGACTTATTTGATTAGTTAAAAGATGCATCTATTTTTTTTTAAATATATTTTNATACAACCCACTTTTGTATGCTTGAAATCTGTGCATTCTAAAAATATAAATTTTAAATACATTTTAAACATTGGTTGTCTATCCGTTGATTATCTGTTTGGGCTAAGGAGTACTCTCCTAAGTTAGGTTCGATAGGACACTCTTCTAATTAAGTAGCGGGCTTTATACATTCAGGTGACCGAGTAGCTTTGAAGACACTCGCGTACAAACATATATCTGAGTCTAGCCCCGACCCGAGTGCTTGCGGTCCCCTCTTTTCGGACTTTTTCATATGTTTTATTGAAATTTTTGGACAAAGCACTCGTGGTCTTTTCTCCAAGATTTTTTTGATGATTTTATTTGAATTGTTACCCGTTGATTTTCTCGAGCTTTTTGTCATGGATTATTCATTGATTTTTCTCGAGTTTTTCATTGTGGGTCATTTACCGTCCTTTCTCAGGTTTCCTGAGTGACGTTTTTTTTTCTTCTTTGCTCTCGTTTATATAATACATTTCAGCCTGTTTCCTCAATTTTTGTTATTTGTACCTGTTGCATCAGTTATATCTAAGGAACAGCGGATCCCCCAGGTATGCAGGTTTGTTTTATGTTTACAGCATGTTAATTTCTTGAAATCACTTTCCTGTTGTACCGTCTACTTTTTCTTTGCATCGCATGTTGTATTGTTCTCTTTACTGCATACTCTACTGTTTGTCCTGTGCTACATACTCTACTGTCTTTTTATATACTGTACAACTTCAACCTGTTCCCCTAAAATGTTTAAAGAACTATAACCATAGGGCCGTCTGGTTTAACATCATAACCTGACACCCTAGAAAACTTAAACTCGTCAAGACAAAGAACTTGGAGCTAGTGCGGTGGGCAGCACGGTCATCTTCAACAGCAGAACATGTCTTCCCCAGCTAAACCATTCCTTACTTAGAATTAAACAACAATTCATAGAATTTCGAGGTTGTTTGCCTAGTGCAACATAAATCATCAATTTTTTGTTAGGCATTTGTACAGTTCTACTACGCAATCTAAGCCCTAACTCATTTTAAGATTTCGAGGTTGTCGTTCGTCACGACCTAAATCCTCATATCTTCCAGGCTGTTTGTGTGATCGTTTCATACGAATGTAAGCCTTAATTAAATAAAATTGACAGGATAAAAACTTGAATAATTTCTTCTTCAAACTGAAGCCAAACCATAGGGTAGACTGGGAAGTTACTGAGGTTCTCGTTCGAATATGTGACATCCCCTAGTTCTTCCTACTTTTGATTCTACAATAAATGTTCCAAGTTTGAATCATTCCCTTTTTCATACATTTGCCCGATTTTGATGAAAAGTCATATCTTTTTGACCTCCTTGAAGATAATTTTTCCTGATTTTTATCGAGAGTATTCTTAGATGACTACGGTTGTCTAAGATGTAATTAACTATAGGGGTTTGCCCTTATAGGAAGCTTTTCCGAACCCAGGTTAAAATAAACCCTATTTAATTTTTCATATTAAATAGGAGAATTTGTCGGCAAACAAAACGATTTCATGGACCAAACGGATGTCATATCTTTCTTAGTTTATTTGATCAAGCCTCAGCCTCAAGTCTAGTGTTTATCCTTCAAGATAGATACAGAATTTGAGGTAAAGCGCTCTTTCATTTAAACTATAAAAAATATTGGGCCAGTTTGATTTTTCATATTTTTCTAAACTTAAATCTATATGTAAATTAAACGTCCTTTCGAAGCGGGCGACAGAATTTCGAATCTGATGATCGACAACTTCTTACGGGCAACTCCCCCAACTTTTTTTTAGTGTCGATACTATGTTATACCATAAGTGGTCTAAATACTCTTTGGAATTGCTAGGTGAGTATAGGAGAACTCACTAGCAGTACCAATCACATGTCGAGAAGCATCAGAATCTACTATCAATTCCTGTGAACTTGTGGTGGATATAAAGGCAAGAACATATGTTTCACGAGCACCTTTGGTTAGAGTGAACATGACTTGCAGTCTTTCTCTTGGATGACGATAAGGTGGATACATCCCTAATGACATCACATGTAGCTCTATGTTTCCTCTTCAACATCTCTAGTAACTCGTGATTCTCATCAGTAAAGACCACCCCAATCTCTCCCTTGTTCTCCGCCGCCATCAGATTTGCCCGACAGCCCCCTCTTTTAACCCTTTGACCCACATGATTATGACCATGTCCACTAGACTGTCCACGTCCACCCATCTCTCTCTTTGGGTAGATTTGGACACATCTTAATCAGGTGTCCCACTTCTACGCAGTTGTAGCAGCTGAGGGTCTCCTTCTGAGCACCTGTCCTACCTAGCTTGAGCCAAAGCTGATCGCATTCTTGGAAGACCTCTCGTCTGACCGGAATATGTGTCGAGGTAGTTGCTCTCGTTAAGACACTAGCTTCCTGTATGAGCCTGACCAAAACATTTAGAGCTTTGGGATCCATCTTCTGCAGAATTTCTAATCCCTTACGCACTATCTTTATCTCTTGATATTTTTAATCGCAAGGATCAAGTCTAAATCACACGCGACTTCCTTCCTGAAGTTTGTGTGATTTGCTTTGCCTTAGCGCGCATGAAGCCGCATGACAAAGCCGAAGATCAAGTGTTTCCTTTTGTTGTGCTTCTTTCCAGCTCCTTGAACAAAAAACCCTGATCTCCCCATTCAACAAGCCCATTGCTCCTCTTCCACTACTTCAAAACTCTCCACTTCTTCCAGCCTCGCACGTTCCTCCTTGCCTCACATGCCATACAGCTCGCCGAAGCCGTCGCGGTTCTTCCCTGTCTGCGCGCGAGCCGGAAGTAGAAGCTCTAGCCTCTGTCGTCGTTCTTTCACGCCGCCCTCTCCTTTGTCGTTCCCTCCTCTACTGTTTAAAGTTCTAACCGCAATTGCTTCGTCGGGATGTCGATCTCAACCATGCACTTTGCGCGTGACCGCTTCACAAATTCAAGGGCGACGCACTTCCTGCTTTGCGATCTCGAGACCCAATCGCGTTTGCATCGGGATTTCGAGGACGACGCAGAAGAAGATCCACAAATAGAGCGGGAGGCGGTAGACTAGGGCTCTGATATCATAAAGAATTATTTGATGGAAGAACTTGTTATTTCACTCAATATATGTGTTTAAATAGGTGTTCAATGTTTAACAAATAAACCTAATAAAACCCTTTAAATTATACATAACTCACAACAGTATTGTAATGCTTATTGCTCAAAATGTTGGCTTGTAAAAGAGAAGTACAAAATTAAGTTAACTATTACTGAGATTACAATGCTTAGGTGGATGAATGGATTTACGCTTAGAGATAAAATGCGAAACGAATACATCTGTGAAAGGATTCGAGTAGTTCCAGTGGCGGACGAGATACGAGAGAACTATCATAGATGGTTTTGTCACATTAAACGTCAACCATCTGATATTCCAGTTAGGAGAGTAAATGTTTTAAATTTGACTTGTGTTAAGACGGGTAAAGATAAATCTAAAAAGACTTGTGCATGGCGTATGAAAAATGATCGTAATTTATTAGAATTAAATAAAAATATGACAATCAATAAGACAATGTAGAAAAGGGATTCATGTAGCAAACCGCACTTAATGAGATAAAGGCTTTGTTGTTATTGTTATTGTTATTGTTATAGATCTCCATAAGATGCACATATATTATTCGTGAAAAACGATGTGACAATACACATATGTATAGATTATAGTGAGCTAAATATAACAACTCTCAATAATAACTATTCATTGCGTAAGATTAATGACTAATTTGTGAAGAAGAGGAATGAAAGAATGCACATATGGATGGATAATAGAAAGCTAAACATAATAACTACCAAGAATAAATACACATTGCTTAAGATTGATGACTTATTTGATTAGTTAAAAGATGCATCTATTTTTTTTTAAATATATTTGAAGTCAGGATATTATCAGTTGAAAGTAAAAGAGCAAGATATGCGGATAACATTTAACACACATCACAATCAATATGAACTTCTAGTTATGTCTTTTTGTGTAATAAATGTACAAAATATATGTATAGATCTGATGAATCAAATATTTGTCATAATTAAATCACTCTGTACTTGTGCTTATTGATAATATATTAACATATTTTAAAACTAAGAAGAATCATGTAACTCACATGAAATTGAAATGGAAGACATTCAAACTACATACTAAATTTTTCAAAATGAGTGCTGGTTACAAATTATTATTTTTTTGGATCGCATATGAAGTGAAGAAGATGTAGAGTCTAAAGGCAAGATTATAAGAATGGGTGAACGTTTTAGCTATCTCAACTTTAATGTTCAAAGTGATAGTAATATAGATGGAGATGTTATTAGTAGAATTCATGTTGGATGGTTGAAGTGGAGGAATGCATCGGGCCTATTGTGTGATAGAAAAGTACCACTTAGACTAAAAGAAAGTTTTAGACCTGCAATGCATTATGGAGTAAAATATTCGCCTATAAATGAGGAATATACAATTAAATTAAGTGATTTTGAGGTGAGAATGTTCTGGTGATGAGTGTTTTTACACTTAGAGACAAAATGCAAAATAAATATATTTGTGAAAAGGTTGGAGTAGCTCCAATAACAGCCAAGATTAGAGAGAGTCTCTATAGATGGTTTGGTCATATTAAACTTCGACCATATGATGGCCTTTAAAGAAAGTAGATGTTTTAGATTTAACTTATGCTAAGAAAGGTAGAGATAGACTGTTATATCGACGTTTGCATCACAGTTCGTCTCGTGCTCCAATGAATCGATGTTGAGCTAGCCAAAATAGTTTCCAGACTTATGCTAGGCATAAGACTAAAAGGGACAAGTTAGTCATTTGTTAATTATAATTGTATGGTATAAATAGGACTATATTATGTTATGTGTGATTGTTATTAATATTAGGGTTATAGATTGGGAGAGATCACCTGCCTCTTGAATTATAGATACTTATTCTTTGTGTATTCAAATTGTGTTATTTTATGTTTGTGAAATGAAATATTTTGTCTTAATCTCTGTGGAAGTTCGTCACTCTCCTATCAAATTGGCATCAACACATTCAATTCTGGGAAGCTGACGGGATCTCGGTGCATACAGGTGTCAACAAAACAAGAAACGACTGCAATTCAAGCTACTTGGTAAGCAACAAAGGGATCAACAAACAAGACGTGGCATTAGTGACCATACCGCGGAAAACAATTGTGCTTCAGGTTAGCTAGAAGCCAACAACGAGATCGCGGCGTACCATCAAGCCACTCCGTGACCTAATATTGTAATACAATCGCGACTCTAGCCAACGGCAGGATTGCGATACACTGCAAATCGGTAGGACCGTATTACTACATGACCAAATTGGTATGGTCGCGATAAGAGCTAACTGGGAAGCCAACAAAAGGATCCCAAGATACAAAAGTTCCGCTTTCGTGATCAAAAATCATTCTGAGAGTAATGTAGGCCAAGAAAATAGATGCTCAAGAGGAGAAATTATAGGAAGAGGTGAGTCAAATCAGATCAGGAATTGAAGAGCATTTCTCATCTGTGAAGGGAAGATTCACGGCCTTGGAAGAAACGATGAAGAAGATCAAAGAGTTCCACACAAACCTATCACCGCTTGCAACAAAATCGAGGGAGGCATCTAGAGCAGACGCGAGTGAAAGCAACCAAAAGGATTCACGAGATATCAGAGCAGCGCCATTGCCTTAGGCAGATATGGAGCAGCTAGATCAAGCAAAGGAATTGAGAGCAAAATCGAGTGACGGAACTTGAAAGGAATAGAGAGGCATCTGAATGATTGGAATGAGTGGAAGTAGGCGAAATGGAATGATAAGCGATTCAGGGTGGGAGAAGCGTGATTTAAAGGATTTCATCCTAGAACAGGGAACCACTGTGGGTGGGACACCGACAAATGGTTGCATAAAACCATGCTAGTGCCTTTTACTACGACATCCTTCCAGGTGGTAGGTGATTTAGGAGCCTATAATGGTGGGCAGGCTGATTATGGGGCGAGTAAGACTTACGGAAGAAGAAAAATCGATATGGGTTAAAGAAGGAAACCCACGCCCCACTTGGTAGGTGGAAGAAACTTCGGTCAAATAAATTAGAGAGGAGACTCACTCATAAGGAAGTTAAATATGTCAATTTTTAAAGGAGAGGATGTCTATTGTTGGGCTTATCGCGTGGAGAGATACTTTGTTATTGATGGGTTGACGAAGGAAGAAAAGTTAATGACGGTGGCCCTGTGTTTGGAAGGCAAGACTTTTTGTCTGCTTTATTTTTCAGACCGCCGCTACAGTTTTGTTTGGGGAACTACTTTCTTGCTATTCTTTAGAAATTTTTGTAGTAAAAAACTATTTTTTCAACTATAGTTGTTAAAATGTATGGCTGCCAAAAAGCTGCGGTCTATCTTTTTAAAAATAAAATAAATTTGTAATCGACACCGTAATTTTTTGAAAAACAGTTTCTTCCAAAGTAGTTTCAAAGCTGCTTCTTCAAACAGCTGCAGCTACCCTAAATAGACCCTAAGATGAATTGAAAACAAGATGATGGGGCGTTGCAGTAACTCTAGTTTGTGCAAGACTTTAGTGTCAGCGAATCTATTAAATGTGGCGACTATGTTAGAGTGGCCACTACCTAAGAACTGGAAGGGGTTTAGAGAATTTTTAGGACCTTCAAGATATAATCATAAATTCGTGAAGGCTCGCAATTCGATTGTGTGGTCATTTAAAGAGAGATTGAACGATAACTTTCCATGAAGGAAGGCGGTAACTCAGACTTCTGAGAAGCTAGAAATAGCCATGAAGTGTACAATGTCGGCGTTTCTGATTTCAACAAACCTTTCAAGACAGAAAAAAACTTTATGTTATGGATTAAATACAGTTCTCATGCAGTGTCAACGACCCATCACTAGTTCAATCAAGTATTGCCATCAAGAGCAAAACTCAAACCAAATTATGAGTTATAAACCTTGATCAAGTAAAAATTTGCACCCTGACACCTTCAGGATAATGTCTTTTTTCGAAGATTAATGTTAGATTGGCACCTACGGCACCGTCTGTCTCATACTTTAATGAGGCGATGCAGAGTCTGCCAAAATAGTTTGAAGACTTATGTTAGGTGTAAGACTAAAAGGGGCAATTTAGTCATTGTCAGTTATTATTGTGGGGTATAAATAAAGCTATATGTTTAGGTTATGTTATGTGTGATTGTTGTTCTGAATCTTAGGGTTAGGATTTGTGAAAGATCACATATCTCTAGATTTGTGCATGTTAGGATTAAAGTTTGGGAGAGATTGTCTATCTCTCGAATTGTAGGTGTTTATCTATTATATTTTCGGGGTTGAGTTATTTTGTGTTAGTGAAATAAAATATTTTGTGTGCCCTAATCTATGTGAAAGCGCATCTTTTTCCTATCATAGACCTAAAATAACTTGGGTATGTTATATAAAATATGGTCTTAATTTATTAGAACTAAAAGAAAATATGATATTCAATAGGACAGTGGAAAAAAAGTACTCATGTAGCTAACCTCATTTAATGGCATAATTGCTTGCTCCTGTTGTTGTACGAAGCGAGAAGAAATATTTGTAGGTGTAAGTTGTTAATGAATAACCGAGATTTACTATTATATCAAAAGTGCATAATTTTCTTGATATGGCATGTTATTATAAAAAAATTGTTAAGAAGTTTCTCAAATTATTATACTTTTAACCAAATTGATACAAAAAAGTGTCATTTGAGTAGCAATATGAATGTGAAGATAGCATTAGAAGTTGAAGAGCTGCTTGATATCAAAACATGTATAGACAATTCAATATGGTATTGAAAGATTTTAAATATTTGGTGATGCGCCATTGAAACATTTAAGGTATATTTTGAGACAACATGGTAAGTAACAGTGTATGCATCTAAATAATTAAAATCGCATAATAAAAATTATCCTACATATAATTTAGAATTAGCTGTAATTGTATTTGCACTTAAAGTATTTAGAGTAGGATGTGAGATATATATTGATCATTAAATTTTGAAGTATAATTTTACTCAAAAGAAATTGAACATGGGGCAGATATAGCAATTAAAATTGATAAAAAAATTATGATTTCAATATGCAGTATCAACCTAAACAAGCTAATCTTGTTGCATAGTATTTTAGTAAATAGTCTGCAAGAATGATAAATTGGATGGTTAGTTTGAATGCTACATTGATATATGAAATAAAAAAGGTTAAAACTGAAAATAGCCATAGCAATTAATGTAATTACTGGATTATTATCTTAATAAATTGTTCAACCTACTCTATATGAGAGAATTCAATAAGCCCTAAAAATTAATGAAGGGTACGAAAAATTAATTGAAAAATTCAAATTAGGGAAGAGAAAAGAATTACAAGTGACTAATATTGGATGCTGACACGAGGTCAATGAACGGTTCCTAATTATTTAGAATTGAGAAGTAAAATTTTACAGAAAGCTCTTTTTTAATATACTAGCCTAAAAGAAGTAAGATAAAATTAATGTTTTAGTGGTGTGAATTAAAGAAAATAATAAGAAATTTGTTTCAAAACGTGAAAAGTAGAGCATCAACGACCTAACGTTCTATAGTAGAAAGTAAGAAGGGGGTTGTGATTCTGTGAGGGTAATAATAGATTGGTTAATAAAGTCAGTGCATTTTTTACCTATGAGACGAGTTGACCTAGCAGACAATTTACTCAATTGTTTGTGAAGGAGGTTGTTAGACTAGATGGAATAACCATGATAAGTATATCTAATCGTGATAAATTTTTGACTTCTAGAGTGTGAAAGGGTATACTGTTGCAAATAAACTTTAGGAGGAAAACTGCTTGCCCACTTTCATTATTCACACATAAGGTACATATATAGGAAAAATCGTTCCATCTTAATTTATAACCTTATTAAATATATCTAATATAAATGTGGAAAGAAAATAATTTTGAAATAAACATAAAAAAAGATAAATTGGAAGAGAATAAAACTAATCAATGAGTTTCCAAATTTGTCTCCAATAAAATCCTCTACCATACTTCAAGTGGCTGACAAACCCACCATGGAAAGAAGGTTAGGACATTCCTAAATTTTCACACTCCCTCTCAAGCTAGGTCATAGACGTCATAGAGACCATGCTTGGTATTGAACTCTAAGAATGTGCTTAAAGAAAAAGTTTTAGTGAATACATCAAAAACTTATTGGTGTGTTGGGATGTAGATTAGTTGTATAATTCCACCATTAACATTTTCATAGATAAAATATCTATCAATTTCACTATGGTTGGTCCTGTTATAATGCACAGACTTCTTGGCAATATTGATAGCTAACTTGACAGTAAGAAAATATTTGTATAGGTCAATTAGAGGTACACCCAAATTCCCTTAACAATTTATGAATCCAGATCACTTCAAAGATTCATAAGTTGAGTGTCTTATATTATGATTATGCACTGCTTCTAGAAAGAACTTGCTTATTACTTCTCCATGTAACAAGGTTTTCTCATACATAGGAGCAATAACCTGTGGTGGACATTCTGTCAGTGAGTTCTCTAACCCAACTTGCATAAGTGTTGACTTCTACCTCTCAGCTTATTATTTTCTAAAAAATTAAACCATAAGCACAAGTCTTCTTGAGAAACCTAAGAATCTTGTACACCATCTCCAAATATTCTTCATTTAGATTTTTCATGTGTTAGTTCACAATATAGACTGAGTATGCAATATCTAGTCTGGTATGTAGATGAGTTTTTCTACTAATTTTCGATATCTCCCCTTCCACATATATATTTCTTCGTCCCTATTAGAAATCTTATTGGAATTCATTAGAGTATCAGTACGTTCACATCCAATTATTTGTCTTCTTTAGTAGATCTAGAATACATTTCCTCTGTGATATTACAAGGTCTTTCTTGAACCTTGCTACCTCCATACCTAAAAAATATTTAATGGTTCCTAGATTCTTGATTTCAAACTCAATGACAATCACTTATTAGATTTTAAGAATTTTTTTTTTATCATCACCAATAAAAATCATATCATCCACATATACAATTAATGCAGCAATCCTACCTTCCTGAGCAAGTTTTATGAATAGTGTATGATCAACTTAACACTGAGAATATCGATTAGATCTCATAATTTTAGAAAACATTTCAAAACACACACTTGGAGATTATTTAAGCTCATAGAGACACTTCTTGAGTTTGCATACTAGATGTTTGTTGGGATCATTCTCAAGTCCTTGTTGGATATCTCCATGTACACTTCTTCAAGATTTTCATTCAAGAAGATATTTTTATGTCAAGTTGATGCAGTCCCCACTCAATATTAACTGTTATTGAAAGAAGAGCTCTGATAGTGTTCAATTTGACAACCGGAGCAAAGGTCACATGATCATCAATCCCAAAGGCTTGAGTAAAACCTTTACAACCAATCTAGCTTTAAATCTATCAATACCATCATTAGCTCTGTACTTGATTTTGAACACCCATTTGCATCCAACCGGCTTCTTATCTTTAGAAAGTTTAACAAAAAATCATGTGTCAATATGCTTTGGTGCTTGAATCTCTTCTTCAACTGCTTTCATCCATTATGAATTTTCAAGAGCTTTATAAATGGATTTAAGAATATGCACACTATCAAGATTAGATAAAAAAAAAATTTATAAAATAGAGATAACTTCTCATAAGCTGCATACTCCTAAATTGAATATTTAGTACAACTANCATTATGAATTTTCAAGAGCTTTATAAATGGATTTAAGAATATGCACACTATCAAGATTAGATAAAAAAAAATTTATAAATAGAGATAACTTCTCATAAGCTGCATACTCCTGAATTGAATATTTAATACAACTTCCTTTGTCATCAACACCAAAAGAGACGGGATAACTCTTGGGTATTAGACTCCTTTTCATCCAAAATTCAAGTGAGTGTGAAATCAGGTTTTGGTTTGAGCAGTTCTATCTTCGCAATTTGTCTTCCAATTGCTCAAGATTTTCTTCTGCTTGTTTACATACAAAGGTCTTTGATATAAACTTGAGGTTGAGTTGGATGGNGTATTAGACTCCTTTTCATCCAAAATTCAAGTGAGTGTGAAATCAGGTTTTGGTTTGAGCAGTTCTATCTTCACAATTTGTCTTCCACTTGCTCAAGATTTTCTTCTACTTGTTTACATACAAAGCTCTTTGATATAAACTTGAGTTTGAGTTGGATGAGCATCCTTAAGAAGGATAGGAAGGGCTAAATGAAAGAAGAGTAGGTTGTGAGATAGTGTAGATGTAATCAAATGCATCCCAAAATTAATGTTTATTTGCACTCTCCTTCTGAACATCATATTTGGAATCATAGGATTGATTTTAAATAAAATGTAACATCCACGGAGTTATAATATTTTATACTAATAAGTGAATATCACTTATAGCCATTTATGTTGGAGTCATACCTAAGGAAAATACAATGAATAAATGTAGGGTCAAATAGTACACTAGAAGATAAAGCTCCGATATGGGGATAATATCCGTCAAGACATGAGATGGTGTTTTAAAGTTAAGTACCTGGTCAGGCATTTGATTGATAAGGTATGTTATAGTAAGAATTGTTTTCTCTCAAAGATATTTGCAGTAAGAACTACTCTCTCATAAATATTTTGGAACTTGGTGGAAAATCATTGTGCAGGATACTCGGAGAAAATTTTTGTTATTTCCCTCAGTTATCCTATTTTGTTGTGAGGTGTCAATACATGAACTCGCATGAATGATTTTATTTATTAAAAGATAGATCCAAAGATGAAATTGAAATATTTTTTTATACTATCAATTTTGATGATCTAAATTTTGCATTGCAATTGAGTTTGAATCATGTCATGGAAAGTTTGAAAGATTTGTGTTGCTTTATATTTTTCTTTTATTAGGAATACTCAAATAGTTTTAATCTAATTGACAATAAATGAGATAAATTATCTAGCTCCACTTAGGGTTCTTACTTTTGAAGACACCCAAATATCACCATGGATAATGGAAAAAGGGTATGAGGGTTTGTACTAAGTCATGAGATAAACATTTCTAATGTGTTTAGCAAGTCGACAATCTCAAATTCATAAGAACTGTATTTTGTATTGATAAAAAAAACGTGGATATAAACTTACAACATAATTAAAATTAAGCTGACCAGGGCTGACAAACATAAACTCAATTGATGGAGATTTGAGGAAAAAATGGAAGATGGAAGTGACACCACTTATGTGTTTAGAGAGATACTTTCCTTAAACAAATATAAGCTTTCATGCATTTCAAAACTGACAATCACCATACCATATTTACCACCTAAAAATCATAAGAGTTTGCAAGGAATTAAAATATGACTTATTCTTCAACAAAATAGACTCAACAGACAGAGATTTGAAAAAAAATGATAGAGGTGGGACCACGTGTGTTTAGAGAGGGACTTTCTTTAAGCAGATATAAGCTTTGATGCATTTCACACTGTCAATTACTTTTTTTGTATCCACCACCCGACATTCACAAANGACAATTTACTCAATTGTTTGTGAAGGAGGTTGTTAGACTAGATGGAATAACCATGATAAGTATATCTAATCATGATAAATTTTTTACTTCTAGAGTGTGAAAGGGTATACTGTTGCAAATAAACTTTGGGAGGAAAACTGCTTGCCCACTTTCATTATTCACAAATAAGGTACATATATAGGAAAAATCGTTCCATCTTAATTTATAACCTTATTAAATATATCTAATATAAATGTGGAAAGAAAATAATTTTGAAATAAACATAAAAAAAGATAAATTGGAAGAGAATAAAACTAATCAATGAGTTTCCAAATTTGTCTCCAATAAAATCCTCTACCATACTTCAAGTGGCTGACAAACCCACCATGGAAAGAAGGTTAGGACATTCCTAAATTTTCACACTCCCTCTCAAGCTAGGTCATAGACGTCATAGAGATCATGCTTGGTATTGAACTCTAAGAATGTGCTTAAAGAAAAAGTTTTAGTGAATACATCAAAAACTTATTGGTGTGTCGGGATGTAAATTAGTTGTATAATTCCACCATTAACATTTTCATAGATAAAATATCTATCAATTTCACTATGGTTGGTCCTGTTATAATGTACAGACTTCTTGGCAATATTGATAGCTAACTTGACAGTAAGAAAATATTTGTATAGGTCAATTAGAGGTACACCCAAATTCCCTTAACAATTTATGAATCCAGATCACTTCAAAGATTCATAAGTTGAGTGTCTTATATTATGATTATGCACTGCTTCTAGAAAGAACTTGCTTATTACTTCTCCATGTAACAAAGTTTTCTCATACATAGGAGCAATAACCTGTGGTGGACATTCTGTCAGTGAGTTCTCTAACCCAACTTGCATAAGTGTTGACTTCTACCTCTCAGCTTATAATTTTCTAAAAAATTAAACCATAAGCACAAGTCTTCTTGAGAAACCTAAGAATCTTGTACACCATCTCCAAATATTCTTCATTTAGATTTTTCATGTGTTAGTTCACAATATAGACTGAGTATGTAATATCTAGTCTGGTATGTAGATGAGTTTTTCTACTAATTTTCGATATCTCCCCTTCCACATATATATTTCTTCGTCCCTATTAGAAATCTTATTGGAATTCATTAGAGTATCAGTACGTTCACATCCAATTATTTGTCTTCTTTAGTAGATCTAGAATACATTTCCTCTGTGATATTACAAGGTCTTTCTTGAACCTTGCTACCTCCATACCTAAAAAATATTTAATGGTTCCTAGATTCTTGATTTCAAACTCAATGACAATCACTTATTAGATTTTAAGAATTTTTTTTTTATCATCACCAATAAAAATCATATCATCCACATATACAATTAATGCAGCAATCCTACCTTCCTGAGCAAGTTTTATGAATAGTGTATGATCAACTTAACACTGAGAATATCGATTAGATCTCATAATTTTAGAAAACATTTCAAAACACACACTTGGAGATGATTTAAGCTCATAGAGACACTTCTTGAGTTTGCATACTAGATGTTTGTTGGGATCATTCTCAAGTCCTTGTTGGATATCTCCATGTACACTTCTTCAAGATTTTCATTCAAGAAGATATTTTTATGTCAAGTTGATGCAGTCCCCACTCAATATTAACTGTTATTGAAAGAAGAGCTCTGATAGTGTTCAATTTGACAACCGGAGCAAAGGTCACATGATCATCAATCCCAAAGGCTTGAGTAAAACCTTTACAACCAATCTAGCTTTAAATCTATCAATACCATCATTAGCTCTGTACTTGATTTTGAACACCCATTTGCATCCAACCGGCTTCTTATCTTTAGAAAGTTTAACAAAAAATCATGTGTCAATATGCTTTGGTGCTTGAATCTCTTCTTCAACTGCTTTCATCCATTATGAATTTTCAAGAGCTTTATAAATGGATTTAAGAATATGCACACTATCAAGATTAGATAAAAAAAAAATTTATAAAATAGAGATAACTTCTCATAAGCTGCATACTCCTAAATTGAATATTTAGTACAACTACCTTTGTCATCAACACCAAAAGAGACGGGATAACTCTTGGGTATTAGACTCCTTTTCATCCAAAATTCAAGTGAGTGTGAAATCAGGTTTTGGTTTGAGCAGTTCTATCTTCACAATTTGTCTTCCACTTGCTCAAGATTTTCTTCTACTTGTTTACATACAAAGCTCTTTGATATAAACTTGAGTTTGAGTTGGATGAGCATCCTTAAGAAGGATAGGAAGGGCTAAATGAAAGAAGAGTAGGTTGTGAGATAGTGTAGATGTAATCAAATGCATCCCAAAATTAATGTTTATTTGCACTCTCCTTCTGAACATCATATTTGGAATCATAGGATTGATTTTAAATAAAATGTAACATCCACGGAGTTATAATATTTTATACTAATAAGTGAATATCACTTATAGCCATTTATGTTGGAGTCATACCTAAGGAAAATACAATGAATAAATGTAGGGTCAAATAGTACACTAGAAGATAAAGCTCCGATATGGGGATAATATCCGTCAAGACATGAGATGGTGTTTTAAAGTTAAGTACCTGGTCAGGCATTTGATTGATAAGGTATGTTATAGTAAGAATTGTTTTCTCTCAAAGATATTTGCAGTAAGAACTACTCTCTCATAAATATTTTGGAACTTGGTGGAAAATCATTGTGCAGGATACTCGGAGAAAATTTTTGTTATTTCCCTCAGTTATCCTATTTTGTTGTGAGGTGTCAATACATGAACTCGCATGAATGATTTTATTTATTAAAAGATAGATCCAAAGATGAAATTGAAATATTTTTTTATACTATCAATTTTGATGATCTAAATTTTGCATTGCAATTGAGTTTGAATCATGTCATGGAAAGTTTGAAAGATTTGTGTTGCTTTATATTTTTCTTTTATTAGGAATACTCAAATAGTTTTAATCTAATTGACAATAAATGAGATAAATTATCTAGCTCCACTTAGGGTTCTTACTTTTGAAGACACCCAAATATCACCATGGATAATGGAAAAAGGGTATGAGGGTTTGTACTAAGTCATGAGATAAACATTTCTAATGTGTTTAGCAAGTCGACAATCTCAAATTCATAAGAACTGTATTTTGTATTGATAAAAAAAACGTGGATATAAACTTACAACATACTTAAAATTAAGATGACCAGGGCTACAATGTCAAAACATGACTTATTTTTCGACAAACATAAACTCAATTGATGGAGATTTTAAAGGAAAAAATGGAAGACGGAAGTGATACCACTTATGTGTTTAGAGAGATACTTTCCTTAAACAAATATAAGCTTTCATGCATTTCAAAACTGACAACCACCATACCATATTTACCACCTAAAAATCATAAGAGTTTGCAAGGAATTAAAATATGACTTATTCTTCAACAAAATAGACTCAACAGACAGAGATTTGAAAAAATGAAAGAGGTGGGACCACGTGTGTTTAGAGAGGGACTTTCTTTAAGCAGGTATAAGCTTTGATGCATTTCACACTGTCAATTACTTTTTTGTATCCACCACCCGACATTCACAATAGTTTGCAACATACATAGAATGTGTGATGATTGACAACCTTAAACAATTACACATCAACAAAAACAAGCCTTTATCCCAATGAGTCCTATTGAGTGTCATTCTTTCATTTAATTATAATAGATTAAGATCATTTTTATACAATATGCCCAAGTATTTTTAGGCTAACTTCTGTCTTTCTCAACGTAAGTCGAATCTAAAACATTTACTCTCATAACTGGATCATCAGATGGTCGACGTTTAATGTGGTCAAACCGTCTAAAATGACTCTCTCTAATCTTGTCTGCCACTGGAGTTACACCAACACTTTCATGGATAGATTTGTTTTGCATTTTGTCTCTTAGTGTCAAGCTTCTCATCCACCTACGCACTCTCATCTCTGCAACACTTAACTTTGTTTTATGCTTCTCATTATAAAGCCAATGTTTTATGCCATAAAGCATTCCAGGTCTCACCACCATCTTATAAAATTTTCTTTGAAGTCTAAGCAGTACTTTTCTATCACACAATAAACTTGATGCATACCTTCACCTCAACCAATCAACCTAAATTCTACTAATAACATCCCCATATGTATCACAATCACTTTGAACAATAGACCTAAGATATCTAAAATGTTCGCACCAGTTGATGATTTGATCAGCCACAGTTACAACGCTGCTACTAGAGCCACTACTACAAAAATTACATTCAATATATTCAGTTTTAGATCTACTCAAATGGAGGCCTTTAGACTTCAATGTAGACCTCCATAATTCAAGTTTATCCTGAACTTTTTCTCTAGTCTTATCCACAAGAAGAATATCATCAGCACAAAATAAACACCAAGGTAAATCCTCCTATAAATGTACAGTAAAAACATCCATAACTAAAGGTAAAAAATATGGGCTTAAAGTCGATCCCTTATGTAATCTAACTAAAATAGAAAAATACTAGGTTAATCTTTCTTCTGTTTGAACACAAATAATAACTCTAGTATACAGATCTTTAATGACTTAAACCTTATTGTAACTTTTTTCAAAATATTAAAAAATTATATTTGGATCCTCCTTATTCTCTCTGTATTTCTCCATCAAACCTCTCCAAAAATATATAGCTTTCATGGTAGATTTGTCCAACATAAATCCAAACTGATTATGAGAAATATTTATATCACGTCTTAATCTACGTCCAATTACCCGCTCTCATAATTACGTCCAATTACCCGCTCTCATAATTTTAAAGCATGACACATTAATTTAGTTTGTTTATAATTTGCATAATCTTGTGCATCCTCTTTATTCTTAAAAATGGGGGACCAAAATATTTTTCCTTTACTCCTTAGGCATCTTTTAGCTTTTAAAATAATACTAAAAAGTTTAGTAAGCCAAAAAACTCTCAAATCTCTTAGATATTTCCGCACTTCAATTAGAATATCATCATGCCCTACTGATTTTCCACATTTGATTTTCTTTAAAACCTCTTCAGCTTCTTTTTTACTAATGTGATCATAAAAGTAAAAAATTTTATTATTATCAATGATATTAAGATTACTAAGANCTAAAAAGTTTAGTAAGCCAAAAAACTCTCAAATCTCTTAGATATTTCCGCACTTCAATTAGAATATCATCACGTCCTACTGATTTTCCACATTTGATTTTCTTTAAAGCCTCTTCAACTTCTTTTTTACTAATGCGATCATAAAAATAAAAAATTTTATTATTATCAATGATATTAAGATTACTAAGATCGATCATATTTTCAGCAACTTATCAAAATAACTCACCCACCTATGTTAAATATCTTTCTCTAAGAAAATTACTTTATGATTTTCATCTTTTAATACACATTACTTAAATTAAATTTTTATCTTTCTTTTATCTTTGTTTCACCATTTTATACATAAATTTTTCACCATATTTAGTATATAATCTATCATAAATATCACTAAAAGTAAAATTTTTAACGTCACAAATTGTTCTCTTAGACTCCTACGTGTCGCGTTATATTATTTTCACTTCTCTAAACTTTTAATTGTAAACTAAATTGTATGACACAATTTCTTATATTTTATTTTTTTTGCACATTATGTTAATTTTATGGATTAATATCTTTGCTCGCATCCATCCATAATGTGGGAACTCTTGTTTATTTGACATTACACCTGAACGCTGGAATAATAGTCTTTGCACACTTTTCGGCGGACATCTTAGTATTTACACAATGAATTAAGGGATTCATGTCATAATTTTTTGATAAAATTTTTATGGTGGTTGTCGATCACCTAACACAACCCTCCACTTTTCAAATATGGGGCCTGGCATCTCACAATGGCTATGGCAATGACCCTTAAACTATTACACAATATAAAAAAAAAATTGTATGGACTACNATAATTTTTTGATAAAATTTTTATGGTGGTTGTCGATCACCTAACACAACCCTCCACTTTTCAAATATGGGGTCTGGCATCTCACAATGGCTATGGCAATGACCCTTAAACTATTACACAATATAAAAAAAAAATATTGTATAGACTATTGCTATAATATGATAACTTCCACAACACATGACACAAAAATAGTATATTTTAATTATAATTTGCATTATGTATATGATATTCACACATGAATACATAAACAGTAGCATAAAAAATTACTAGATTGTTTGCTCATTATTACTGCATTAAAAGTTCTAAAAGTCTAGAGGTAGAAATAATATTCATAAATATGAACACATGCATCACAAGCATAATCATAAGTAAAATGTAACTTAGGTAAGCTATCAACTAAATGAAGTTCAAAAATTTTGTTGAATGTGTGCATGTTGATATAAGAGTCTTCCACGCCAAACCAAACATCAATAGTTGTGCTTTTAAAATTAAATAAATTCAAATTAACAATATTAGAATTTTCTAAATTAGCCAGATATATTTTTTTGTGTCCTATGTCCTACAAGCAAAATTCTATCATTATGCTTAATAATACAACAAGAAGCAAGAAATAAATAGGTCTGCTATTTTTTTTCTATACATTGAATATAATTGTATGTTTTGTCAAATTTACTGGATTTTTGCTTATTATTAGTACATTACAACACTCCATCNTAATACACATTACTTAAATTAAATTTTTATCTTTCTTTTATCTTTGTTTCACCATTTTATACATAAATTTTTTACCGTATTTAGTATATAATCTATCATAAATATCACTAAAAGTAAAATTTTTAACGTCACAAATTATTCTCTTAGACTCCTACGTGTCGCGTTATATTATTTTCACTTCTCTAAACTTTTAATTGTAAACTAAATTGTATGACACAATTTCTTATATTTTATTTTTTTTGCACATTATGTTAATTTTATGGACTAATATCTTTGCTCGCATCCATCCATAATGTGGGAACTCTTGTTTATTTGACATTACACCTGAACGCTGGTATAATAGTCTTTGCACACTTTTTGGCGGACATCTTAGTATTTACACAATGAATTAAGGGATTCATGTCATAATTTTTTGATAAAATTTTTATGGTGGTTGTCGATCACCTAACACAACCCTCCACTTTTCAAATATGGGGTCTGGCATCTCACAATGGCTATGGCAATGACCCTTAAACTATTACACAATATAAAAAAAAAATATTGTATAGACTATTGCTATAATATGATAACTTCCACAACACATGACACAAAAATAGTATATTTTAATTATAATTTGTATTATGTATATGATATTTACACATGAATACATAAACAGTAGCATAAAAAATTACTAGATTGTTTGCTCATTATTACTGCATTAAAAGTTCTAAAAGTCTAGAGGTAGAAATAATATTCATAAATATGAACACATGCATCACAAGCATAATCATAAGTAAAATGTAACTTAGGTAAGCTATCAACTAAATGAAGTTCAAAAATTTTGTTGAATGTGTGCATGTTGATATAAGAGTCTTCCACGCCAAACCAAACATCAATAGTTGTGCTTTTAAAATTAAATAAATTCAAATTAACAATATTAGAATTTTCTAAATTAGCCAGATATATTTTTTTGTGTCCTATGTCCTACAAGCAAAATTCTATCATTATGCTTAATAATACAACAAGAAGCAAGAAATAAATAGGTCTGCTATTTTTTTTCTATACATTGAATATAATTGTATGTTTTGTCAAATTTACTGGATTTTTGCTTATTATTAGTACATTACAACACTCCATCGTACTGACATTATTGAAAAAGAAAAAAAGCCTTTTATAATCATAAGATAATTTTATTTTATTGATTTATCAAAGTACTATGATTATTAAAGATATTTGGCATCTAAATCATTTTGCACATACAAATACATGTTGAATGATAATTTCAGCTTTATTATTATATTTTAATGGTGTAGTAGATTTATGTTGTAGATTTTTTTAATGATATAAAAATTTCTTTCAAAATAAATCTTAAGCAAACTTTCATTATGTACTCAAATTAATATGATCTTTTTAATATAGATGTACATCAACTGGGATCGTGATAGAGAAGTTAGATGTTATCCCAGTTGGAAACTAGAGACATACAGAATTTGTGTCAACATTGAGCATCAAATTTATTGCTGTCCATGTGCTTCTAGGTTAATGATGATGATAGAAGTCAATCACGGTAGTGAAGCTACCTATATTAGTATTGGTGCAGAATTCAGCAATGGTGTTACAATGGACATCAATTATATTGACAATAGTGTTCATTAGCATTAATGTTAATGGACAAAAATAATCTTTTTGAATACAATGGATATTTATGTTAATGTTGATGGTTGGTGTCAATTTTATGGTGAAATCATGTGTTGATATTATTAGTGTTAGATCAATTGTAGGCGTGAGTTTTATTAGCAACAAACAACATTTGCATTGCCAATGATGAAGGGATTAAGTGTTATATGCAATGAAGGGCCTCAACTTTGTACGAAATGATGGGCACCAACATCGATGGGGATGGCGCATAGCATCCTTTGAAGTTTCGTTAGTGTTTTCCTCGTTGACTGTTATTCATGTCGACATTCGTATGACAACAAACATCAACCTTGTTTGCAACACATGGTGTTGATGGTGGGCATCAGTGTCAACTTTGAACATCATCCTAGTTTAAAATGTGTATCAACATTATTGGTCATGGTGAGTATCAGCACTTATGTCAATGATGTGTGTTGGTCTTATTCGAGACAAGAATGGCATAAAGCTAACAATCAAAGCTCTGATATTTCTTTGTGGTTACTAACTACTCCAGTTGGTAAGGGCTTGTAAATTGTTGCCACCATCTCAAGCACGGTCGTCACCTACACAATAATAAACTACCACCTTATCAATTTCTGGATAGAAAAAAAAAAAAGAGCTCTTATCGGGGTTACCTCCCAGCCACCAAACCTCCATAAATGTGTAGAAACCAATTCTATTTATAGATTTCTAAAGGAGGCATTCCAATCATTTTGATCATAAAATAGAACACTGCATCAAATGGTTCATATTGATAGTTCTTATAATTCATTTTTTTTTTCGGATCTTAATGTTTTAATAGCATCAGACTTGAGCAATTTTGATCTCATCGGATTCATTTCGTTGAGACGCTCATTTCAATTACCAGCACGCAAAAATCAAAAGTCATTCATTCATTCAAAAGATCTAAAGGTCTTAAGAAGTTTCTTATTATACTTCCAAGAGCTTGATTTAAACTCATAATAACTAGGATTAAAGAATTCTTGATAACACTGGGTTTATCTCATTGAAATGTTTGTTCCAACCATATATTGTTCAAAATGAGTTTCACACGGTCTCAACGAGATTTGAATATTTGGGCATTTAGAAATCTGAAACTTATATCAATAGTCATGCCCCATCAGAAGAATTTTTCTGCCTAAACCTAGAAACCAGTTCACTGCTTCAAAATTTTCCCGGATACCGATTGCCACAACATTTCTTGCCAACAAAATTTCAAGTAATGCAAAGAAAGATAGAGAGAGAGTGTGTGTGATAATCTACAATCAAACTTGAATGAAACTAGCCTTGATACCAAAAGCTTTTTACGAATCAAGTAGCAAGAATCAGCATGAAACAACCACACACTAAGTTAGGTGTACAGATCCGATAACAGGCAATAGACATCAAGAAGACACAGAAATCCACCACACGTCGAAGTACAAAAAATCGTAAAATCCAGATCGATCAACCACAACTAAAGGAAAGTAGGATAAATCATACCATTGAATCCACTTTTGACAGCCAACTGAATGAGTGAGAACGGATCCCGAAAATCATTTCGATGATTTTCCCCAGCAGTAGAGTCTATTTCATTTCAATCAACAAAAGAAGAATCCAAGCAAGGTAATACAGCAGTCACACGAAAGGGCAGCTGCTCTCTTCGTGCGTCGTTTAAATTGAAAAAACCGAGGNTGCTCTCTTCGTGCGTCGTTTAAATTGAAAAAACCGAGGAAGTAAACCTCGGCTCGCCGCAATTTCAATTCCATGCAGTTTCTTCTTGTGAAGAGATGAGAACTACGGCCATTTCAAGCTTCAAATGCATCGAGCGGCGACGACCCGAGGGGACGAGGGGGAGAAGGGGGGAGAGTATGACACGGGAAACGGGGAAAGAAAGCAGAGTTCAACGAATCTGAGCAACAAGCATATGTGCGATTTATACATTTTTAGTTGGGGACACAATTTTTATGTATTTATACATATGTACATCAAATTTTTATATTTACACACATATTCTTAATATTTTAAATTTATGTATAAAAATATTTAATATACTTATACAAAATTATAATAATATTATTTTTGATATATTAAAAATTTAAATGATATGTATGTAAATATGAAAATTTAAGTGTGAGATATATAAATTAAAAAAATTATGTTATATAGATAAATTCCCNGATATATTAAAAATTTAAATGATATGTATGTAAATATGAAAATTTAAGTGTGAGATATATAAATTAAAAAAAATTATGTTATATATATATATATATAGATATATATAGATAAATTCCCGAAAATAGATTAATTTATGGGGATGCGCATCTCAATGAGTCAAAATATTCAAAAATGTTCTAAATGAAAATATGACACCAAATAGGACGCAATGGAGAAAAAGGATTCATGTAGCCGACCCCACGTAGTGGAATTAAGACCGTTGTTGTGTTGTTGTTGTTTTTAAGTTGNTCTAAATGAAAATATGACACTAAATAGGACGCAATGGAGAAAAAGGATTCATGTAGCCGACCC
This sequence comes from Phalaenopsis hybrid cultivar, assembly GCA_002079205.1. Classification (NCBI taxonomy): domain Eukaryota; kingdom Viridiplantae; phylum Streptophyta; class Magnoliopsida; order Asparagales; family Orchidaceae; genus Phalaenopsis; species Phalaenopsis hybrid cultivar. The sequence goes on along the minus strand of JXCR01038561.1, from coordinate 13,731 downwards.
ACGTAGTGGAATTAAGACCGTTGTTGTGTTGTTGTTGTTCTTAAGTTATTGGAAAACTTGTAAAATTTTAGTAAAGACGAACGTGCATGACACTCACTTTCTATATATTTATATATCTAACTAAAACTTGTGCATGTGCATCATCTACATATATGAAAAGATGAACTTAGGTGGTAATATTTCAAAAGCAAAGTTTTGGTATTAGATATATAAAAATATAAGAATTGCNTATATCTAACTAAAACTTGTGCATGTGCATCATCTACATATATGAAAAGATGAACTTAGGTGGTAATATTTCTAAAGCAAAATTTTGGTATTAGATATATAACAATATAAGAATTGTCTGGTAAGTTTGTAAATAACCCAATTATAAATTTTCATTTATATTATTATTGATGAGAATCCAAAATTTCATGTACTAAAGTATAATTTTCCGAGGTATTTTTTTTAAATAATCATGAGCATAATTTTGAAACAAATTGAAAGGGAAAGTAGACTTTAGAATCTTACCAATTTAAATTGAATGAGCATCTCATAGAATTAATTTCAATGATGCTAAAATCTTAAGGCATGAATCGGCTAAATTAGATTGATTTGAACCAAGCTATCTCCTCATTGTGATCACATCTTGAATGATATTGTATGTATTTATAGATGTATTTATCATGTGTATGTCTTCTTAACACGTTCAAGATAAAATGTAAAAGTATGATTGAATTGCTTTGTCATATGAAACTCCATAACATCAATTGCTAGTATCAACAATTGTCTTTGATTCTCTCATTTAACCTTTTTGGCCACCATTTAACCTTTTTGGCCACCTTTACTTTAACCATCTTTCAAGTGAATGACCATATTGATCACTCATAGTTACTTGATGCTTAATTTCACATAACATTCATTTTGCCTAATATTACAATTCTAGCATACGTATTAGTATATGTTTATTGTTGTCTAATGCTTTTTTTTTTGTTCAATTATTATCGTTCTATGGCATTTATTATGATGTGATATTTTTCATCAGATGTCACTTCTATTAGATGCTTAACACTAATTATTGTTTGATTTTCACTATCACTTAAAGTCTGATATCCACAACTATTTATTTGAATCATAGAACTTTTAAATTCCCTTTCTCAATTATAAATCACAAGCACAACACCCCTATTTTTTTTTTTAATTTATGTTTTCTCAATTTTTTTAACTACATATGATAAAACTATTCCAACAAAACTAATTTCTACCCATTCATAATTATCACATAAAATTTATATCTCTTTTGCATTTAAAGTTTTATTATAGTGGAATATCTTTTTGAGGTTAAGATATTAAAATTGATATCTTTACAATATTGAATATTGATTCAATCTGCAGTTACACAGTTATTTAGTTCCCTGGCAAAAAACTTGACCGAGTTAGGCGGTTAGTATGCAAAATGGATATGTTACAAAGTTTAAAATTTGATTCTAGTTTACATACTAGGGGTTCTATGCAAGTATATGTATCGCTCAAGTAATATATGGATCTAATAGAGTTCTGATTATCGATGCCACAAAGAAGTGGGGTAAGCAATTCCTTAGGCGAAGTTCTAGTATACTATTATCAGGTTTTAGTTTAGAATGTCGATTAATGATATTTTTCTAACAACTACTCCTAAATACAAACCTAAATCTAAAGTTAAACCTAACTAGATAAATTGGATTGGTGAATTTTGACATGTAAAAACTACATTTTTCTTGTGGTGACTAAGATAATGTGTAGGAATTGGATGCTTAAAATCAAATGTGGTCAATGACAATAGAAGTAAAAATCTGAGTTACCCTCTTCCGAGTGTATAACATAGCTCAATTAACATATGATTAATTCATTAAAATAACTAGATTATCACGGCAAAACTTCTAACTTATCACCCTAGAGTCTCCTTCTCCTAATAGCCCTCTAATTGGCTTAGTCTTAGATTTAAGGTACAAAGCCCTAGATCAAATTGGTTAAGAATCTATCATGTCACCCTAGAAATACCAATTTGCACCTATCAACGAATATCTCCCTAACATTTCATTGAACCTTAGGACTAATTTTTATTCACCCATAAGTTCAATGTGGTTCCTCCTAGTTGTTACAGTCATGGCCTTCCCGAAACTTATGGGTTTACAACAAATTTTAACATACCAATTGTTCATATTGATTAGTAAATGAAACATAAAGTAAGAACCATCACTATGATATGAAAAACCTATTCTAACATGCATCATAACAGCCTAAACATTCATCAAATTCATTGCAAAAGAAAAGTACAAGAATTCTACTTCACAAAGCAGATGTTACANTAATGTGTAGGAATTGGATGCTTAAAATCAAATGTGGTCAATGACAATAGAAGTAAAAATCTGAGTTACCCTTTTCCGAGTGTATAACATAGCTCAATTAACATATGATCAATTCATTAAAATAACTAGATTATCATGACAAAACTTCTAACTTATCACCCTAGAGTCTCCTTCTCCTAATAGCCCTCTAATTGGCTTAGTCTTAGATTTAAGGTACAAAGCCCTAGATCAAATTGGTTAAGAATCTATCATGTCACCCTAGAAATACCAATTTGCACCTATCAACGAATATCTCCCTAACATTTCATTGAACCTTAGGACTAATTTTTATTCACCCATAAGTTCAATGTGGTTCCTCCTAGTTGTTACAGTCATGGCCTTCCCGAAACTTATGGGTTTACAACAAATTTTAACATACCAATTGTTCATATTGATTAGTAAATGAAACATAAAATAAGAACCATCACTATGATATGAAAAACCTATTCTAACATGCATCATAACACCCTAAACATTCATCAAATTCATTGCAAAAGAAAAGTACAAAAATTCTACTTCACAAAGCAGATGTTACGCACAATAAAAAACTTCATTAAATTAAAGCAAATCCACTAGAAAATTGCTTACAAGTACAAGATAATAAAGAACACAATACTTAGTTTTTTCCCTCTGAAAGAAAAATGAAAATCCCTATAACAAAGTCTCATGGCAATCTATGCAAAGCTAATACAATCCCTTACATATATCTCTCAAAATCTCCTCATTAATCTCTTCAGAAAATGTAAAAATCTACATTTTCTACTCCCATCTATGACCTCTCAGCCTTCCAGGATTTAGAAATGTCAAAAAGTATTTTTTTCAAGTATATAAATCCTTCAAATAACTTATTGGGGCATGTAGAAATCGCCCCTGGACAGTTCGAGCGCCTAGGCATCAGTTTGCGGTGCCTAAGCGCCTTCTTCTCTGTTTTCTAGGCGGAGGTTGACGCCCGTCTACACCCTGCTAGCAGCAACCCCATTTGCTCCTGTTTGCCTTTGTTTTGCCTCGTTTCAGCTCCAATCCGCTCCAAGTGTTATACCTTCAAGATAAACATGAAAATCAACTTTCTTTAAAGTGCAGTTTCATTCAAAAACATGTTTAAATGTAAATGAAATTAAGCATAAAAAACATATTAGTGACAGACACAATACTTCTACTTATACAGTGGTTCAACTAGCAATTCCACACCATTCAAAAGATAATATATAAATAATTATGCAAATAAACTTATTTAGCCATTAAATTAAATGTAACCTAATTAACATTTATTATTATTTCATCATCATCATCATTATATTAAATTATTTCTATTTTTAAAAGAAAGAAATTATGAACCTAATTAAATTTGACTTCTACTAAAATAATTAAAATAATATTTTTGCTCTATATATATGAAGCTATATATATTACAAAAATACTAAGAAAATAATTATTAAGGATAGGAAGGAAGGGGGAGAGCATCATCTTCCTCCGATTTCAAAAAGGAGCAAAGGAGGAGGAAGGCAGAGTTCCGGTGATCTCTACACACCACAATCCCTCTACTGCCTTCCTGACCAGCTCTAATCACAATCATGTCACAAGGACTCGATCGCCAAGCCTATGGCTTTGGGCCAAATCAAGAGAAAGGAAGGAAACGAATCGAATAATTTTGGCAGCTACAAGAGGGCATAAGAGAAATAAAGGTATATATAGAATTTCTTACTCCTTATAAGTCTATGAAACTTGATCAAGACTAAAAAAAAAGGCCTAATCAAAACTCTTAAGCAACATTGCATTCCCTATCAACATTAAGTCATATTCTTCCTAAATATAAAGTCACATTGTTTAGTCCTCAATACTCTTCTTTGGGACCCACATCATTACCTCACTTGCATTGAAGTCATCTTCTTCTCCTCTGAATAGTGAAATTTGATTCTTCAATCGGGTGGCACCATATGGCAAGTGAGATTAAAATGACATTTAGTAGAAGAGATAATAGCTTAAAAAATTCTTATGAAAAATCAAGAGCCAAAAAATAAGGAAAGGTTTACATACACGCCGCTCTATTCCTATGTAATTACATATCTAAAACCTAAAATTAAATTTTTACATATATGTCAGCTTACTTATTTATGTAAAGATGTAACTCACGTTCTAAGTTAAAGCAGTGATCTTCTCTATATAATATGAAATAATTGGGTGGTATTAATGTGAAAATCAAACTTTCAGTGTTTGATATGTACATACGTAAGAATTTGGGGGCTTGTATGTAAAAGCCCCTAAAAATAATGAGTGGGTGGAGATACTAAAGCACATGTTGAGAGCTGACTCCATGCATGCACTTGTCATTAATTTAAAGCTATATTTCATTGCTTTTTATCGCTTTTAAGTTGATATTATTAGAGAGGTGAAGCGAACCAAGACACGGACGTCAATTTTTAATATTTATTGGGCCATTTACATACATATCACGTAATTATTATATATTTGCATATCTAAACTCTAAGCTTTTCATATGTAGACGTCTAGAATTCAAATTGTTTACATTAAGGCTCTGTTTGGTGCAGCTGCAGTTTCTCAGCTTTTCAGTTGCAACTGCGCTGCCCCGAGAAACTGCTGTGGTAAAACTAGTTGCATGTTTGATGCAGCTGTGTGAAAATAAATGTTGGGCAGTTATTTCTAGAAAAATGACTATGATGCCCTTGTTTGGTAAAACTGTTTAAAAAAGAACTGTGAGAGCGGCATATTTGACACTTCTGAAGCTGAATTTCAGTTTGAAACAGTTCAAAAATTCAGATGTCCAACTAACTTAACGATGAGTACGTATAGTTATAAAGAAAGAGAAAAAAACAACAATTTATAAAAACCATAGCCAAAATTTCGTAAATTATCTATCCAATGAAAACCACAGCTAGTATTACTAGTAAATTTTAATGGCATGAAATGGTATTATGCATATTTGCTACTAGCTATGAGTCCAAAAAAAAATGAAAAAGATGTCTCACATCACTGTCTCATTTTCTCTACTTTTTGTCTCATTTCACAGCTTGTGTGTGTGTGAAATTTACTTCTCTTCTCATCAGAATGTCACAGGTGGTACCACAAGTAAATTTCAATGGCTTCGAATGAAATTAGACATATTTGCTACTAGCTATGTGACCAAACAATAAAAAAAAAAACATGACTCACATCAATGTCTCATTCTTGTTACTTCTCTGTCTCATTTCGCAGTGTGTAGAGATATCCTTCTCTCATCACCAGAATGTCTTGCGTGATATCATAGTAAATTTCAATGACATGGAATAAAATTATACAAATTTGCTACTAGTAGTGAGATTTAAAAAAAAAAGAAAATCAGGGAAAGATCCACAACAACAAATTCATCACCATATAGAAGCACCAAACCAAAAAAAATACAGCTGAATCTACACAATGCAGAGCAACGAGAAATGAAAATGTCTCAAAAAATATAAGGAGGGGGGATACCGCAATAATGTGGACTTCGGCACGTTGGTTAGGGCAGATGAAAAAAAAAATCTCCGCTGGAAATAGAAAAAACAGAAACAGTAATGCGGGGTTGAAAGAGGGGTATGCACGTAAAAATCTTGAAAATAAACACGAGCCGCGGGGTCAATCCCGCAACCCGTTTTTCGTTGCGCGGCACTGCTGCCGCAATTGGAAAGCCGCCCCAAACGACGAAATTTTGTGACTCTCTGACGCACGCACTAAAACAACCGCCCAAAGAGAGCCTAAAATATATATATATATATTATTATTAATTATTTTTTTAACAATAAAATGTATCTTTTCATATATGAATTCATAACACAAAGTGTTAGAAAAATAAAAAAAACAAAATTTAGGTGTTTAATATATAAATATATAGAAATTATATGTCGTAAATGTAAGTTTCCTTATTTTATCTTGTGGAAGTGTTTCGTATGGTCAAACCTCTCGGTACGGATAGTTGCAATCATTATATTTTAAGTATGTATTTTATATAAATAATATTTTATTAGAGAGGTGGAGGAGAGAATAGAGCATTATTTCTTCTAATATTTTAGTGTGCGCTGCCCAACTCTCATGGTACGAATTATTATATTTTAATTATATATATTCTTAATATAAATAGTTAGTGTTGACTTGTTAAATTTGTAATAAAATCATAATTATATAGCTATCATAAAAGGTGAGAATTTGCGCGTAATTTTGTTTGAAAGTAAATATGTTTTGGATGATTGGAAATTTTCTTCGTCTCGTTGAAGTTTGATGTGGGAACAATAATTATTTATCAGACAGGTATCTGAATATATTTTAGATAATGGTTCTTCCTAATTAAATTCAAGATTATTAGGACAACAATTTTAGTATGTTTATGANCGCGTAATTTTGTTTGAAAGTAAATATGTTTTGGATGATTGGAAATTTTCTTCGTCTCATTGAAGCTTGATGTGCGAACAATAATTATTTATCAGGCAGGTATCTGAATATATTTTAGATTATGGTTCTTCCTAATTCAAATTCAAGATTATTAGGACAACAATTTCGGTATGATTATGGTCAAACTGACTGTCTCAATAAGATGAACCCAATGATGTCAAGATTGGTTCTATCGGAGTCCAACTGAGTCTGGATCAAGCCGTTGAGGCACAACTGAAGATTTTGAATCATCAATTGAATGATAAAATTAACTCTAGATTTGACATATTTATACTTAAACTGGCCAACTAAATGAGAGGAATCGTACGAGCCCATTATTGTTGAATTCCTTGGTCATTAAGGCACTCAATCATTAAAAAATCACTTATAATCAATGGAGACCAGTATAAATCATCCAATCACGTGGTTGGAAAAGTTATGTCCCAAAAGATCAAAACACCCTTCCTGAAAAAGGCTATAAATTATCCCATTTCTTCACTTGAGGGGAGCAGAAGAAAAGAAGTTGTGGTATGTTTCAGAGAAAAGACTAGATAAGTAACTATAGCTCTTCGTAGCCGCCAACTACAATCGGCCACCGTTAATCGTCGACAGCAATCACCGCCCATCACTTGCAGTTTGTCGCCCTCGATCATCAGTGACCGCTGCTTGCACTTATTGTAATAAAAATATAGCTATTGTGTTTAAAAGTTATATTTTATTTGTTTTTTTTTTTTTTTGTAAAGATAGGTGTAATTTTCAATGTAAAATTATAACCCCATTTCTCCCTGTCACGAGAAGGGCCGTTTCCATTTTTTTTTTCCTTTCAAGGATTTTCCACATGAAAAATCTACGTTTTCCCTTCAACTACTTTTCTTTTATCTCTTTATGTGTTGAATATTCGCGAATCACTAAGATATTAAATTATCACTCAATCGCAGTAAATTTTCTGATATATTAATGAGAAAATCACAAACCCTAAAGTTATGGCACTCAATATGCAAAAGCAACACCATGAGTTTGAGATTAAATCAAACTATCAGCAAAGGATTTTATTTTATAAGGTATATTAAGATAAAATTTTTCGGGAGAGGTCATCCCTTATTTATAGGTTTGGGTCGATCACTGGCATATATATCACGTAGCTTGTTGTGTGACTCATCATATATTGAAGAACACTTGTCAGCTTGCTGAGTTTATTCGCAAAATTAAACCGTCAAATTGGCCCGATGAATTGATCTATCTCTTTACCCCATCAAATTACCCTGTTGAATTGATTTATCGAATTATCTTGCTAAATTTGAAGAATAATTACATGAATGATTAAGATAGCATAATTTACCATTATGAATAATCTTTAAACTTTGATCTACATAGTTTATAAAGATATCCAACCAATTTGGATAAGGAGATCCCTATTAGTAATCATCAAGAGGTGTTTTATAAAAGAAAAGTATAAAGAGCATTTTTTATTAGGTGCATGTACATAAAAACCACCCAATTCCTATGTATTTATATACCTGGCACCAAAATTTTGATTTTTTACATTCATACCAACCAAATCATTTTTATGACATAAAAATATCACAACTTTATCTTTTAAATATGAATTATACTTTTTTTTCATGCACATATAAAGTTTTACATTATGTACGTGCCACTTTGCCAATATATGTAACATTATGTACATGCCACTTTATCAATATATGTAACATTGTTAAAATCTTAGATTATATAATTGTAAAAAGAGGGTTAGAAGTGTAAATATGGAAAATGAGCCTGTGTATTTTATAATGTATTTAAGATGCTCTTAAATTTGGACTACTCGCATTCAGATATACCATTTGGGTTAGAAATGGATTTAATAAAGAGCTCTCTCTCTCTCTCTCTCTTACGATGCTAAAGCCCCGTTGACATTCCCCACCATGATTTTATTTGTTTATTTAAATTTAAGATTGCTTAAAAAATGAACTTTATTATTCTTTAAAATGCGTGCAATATCTTTCGACTCAATAAACTATCACATTGCTTTCATCTCACAACAGATAAAATAAAAGAAAAAAAATACATCATAATCAAATTAATTTCAATTTCTTAATCCAAATTTTCTCTATTTTTTATATTCTAAAAAAGGCTGAAAAAAAAAATTGTTTGTGAAAAACACATGATCGGTAAATCATTCATTAAGTAAGCGAACAAAACACGAACAATATTTTTAACCTGGAATTATAAATGAGCCGAACATGAACAATCCTTTATTTAGATCACCGCAGCTCGTGTGGTCATATGATTTTGTGTGCAAGTTTGAATCCAACATCTAATGTCTATTTTTCAATGATTTTAAAGAACTAATTTCAAGCCGAGCGCAGCTCGTGTGGTCATATGATTTTGTGTGCAAGTTTGAATCCAACATCTAATGTCTATTTTTCAATAATTTTAAAGAACTAATTTCGAGCCGAGCACAAGCAAAACACAAACAAGAACATATAAATTGAACAGAACAAGAACACACTGTTCATGAGCAATTTCGAATATAATCAATTTCAAATGAGCAGAACACAGCCGAGCATGACCTTACTCGTTTAATTTGGAAGCATGCTCAGAATTCCAAGGTAGAAACACTCAAAACAAAATTAATTTCTTGATCATTACATTCTCAACAATCTCATCACATCAAATTTTCATATAAAATATATTAAAGCTGTAAGCGTCATAAATAGTCAATTTATTTTCATCATTTTCTGAATTGGATTTAAGCAGATCATTGATTTACTCCAATTGAATAGAAAAAAAAAAAAAGAAGTAAAACATAGGAAATAAGCAAATCAATACTTCAATTTAAACAATAAGAAAACTTTACATACATACCACACAAATCCTATAAATTAACCTATCTAACAACTAAAATCATTTTTTACATTTATAACAGTTATAAGTCTGTGTATGAAAATGTATATTTTACTATAAAAAGTTTAATAATATTAGAGATTTGAGTGTTACCTAAGTAATCTATTTGTGTCCTGCTACAACACCTATCATATGTAAGGTTCACGGTGTGGTTAACAGTCAGTCCATATGACTGTGATTAGATTTCCAAGCTACTTGTCTCTATGATCCAATTAAGAGTTATAAATATGATGTTCAAAAGATTGGGACTGAAAGATCTTAAAACTATTGCTTACACATGGCCATATTCAATGGATACAATTTTTAAAAGCAATTAAGGATATATACCCTATTATTTGTATCCCAAAATAATCATAGAAGGTTTATATATGACATGATGGTTTCCATTATTAGATGAATTATCATATAATAATTGTGGTTAACTTGTCATAGTCATAGACTAATTCAAAGTTTGAGAGCGAAACCTACCCAACCAATTGAGTGAAGACTCAGTACATGTCCATATAATAGGCAAATGATTGAAAATGCCAGGATTTATGTATCTAAACCTAATTTAAATACTTATGAGATCAAAATAATATACATACTCAAATAACATCCAAAATACTCGAAAGATAAAGTTGAGCGATATCAAAATTATTGTTTTATTGAAATAGAATAATTTTTTAGTAGATGTGACCTAAAGATGGTGAAAAAGAGGAGAAATATAATCCAACCTCTTAAATAGTATAGATTATAAATTCACTATAAATGCCAAAGAAATTACTGAAAAATGAATTAGTGAAGGTGCTATAAGCATTGCCAAATTTGAGAAATTTAAGAGATGCAATGAGCAACTCTCCAAGAGCAAGAAGAAGCACTTCTAGTTCACTCTCGTGCAATGGATTTCTCTCTTAGAACTCTACATTTTTTACCATGAAACAAGAAGTAAGGAAAAAAAAAAGGATTTCATTGCCTATAATAATTACGAATAGTTTAATCAAGTGCTACTAAGTAGATAAGAATAGTTAAAGGGGCTACTCCATACCTTCGAGGATGGAATGCCATTCGTTTTCATGTCAAACTCCTTATGTAGTCGACAAGTGAGCGGAAATGTGCCAAGCCTTTTTAGCCTTTAGACTTCAACATAGAAGGAGCTAGGGTGCTTGAGAAGCCAACCAAAGGGTCAGTTGGGGTTAAGGAAAGGAGATTTTATCCATTGGCTTGGGTGATATTGGGGTAAGTCTAGCGATCTTAGGTTGAATAAAGGTTCTAAGGGAAAGTTCAGGGGCTTTTAACTACTTATCACTTAATTCCTACGTATTTACATATCTAACACCAAAAGCTTTACCTTTTAACATTTATAACACCCATATCTTTCTTATCACACAAAAATACAAAAACTTTAATTTGTAAAAGGCAAAGTACATCCTTTCATGCATAAGTAAAGTGGTGTATATGTAAACAGTCAAGTTAGGTGTTAGACATGTAAATACATAAGAAATATGTGGTATGTATGTAAATTTTCCATTAGGTTATGGCATAGATCGCTAGTATTAAGGGTTAATCTGAGTCAATTAAGGTCAAATTAGCCAAATGTAAGCGAATGGGTCCATTCAGGTCAACCATGTCAAGGTTAAGCAAAAAAAGAACTTGAAACCTAAGAGATGGGTTCAAGAGTGTCCATTTAAAGCCTAGGTAGAGAAATTGCATTTAAAGTAGTTACTTTTTATTTATAGGCTTTGAGCTAAGCCAACAATCTAGTGACCTCAGTTCTATTTAAGGCCAATCTAGCTCATAAAAGTTCATTTAAACCTTTGAATACCCATGAATGAGCAAAATTTCAAAGGTGTTTTCTCAAGCATGCATTGGTCTTTTATGCCAATCTAAATTGTTTAAATTGACCACTTCGATGAGCTCTAACCATCCAATGAGATCAAAATAAAAGAGTTTTACTATTGAGTTTACTATCAACCAAACAATATAGTGCTTACAATACAACTGAATTATCTCAATCAGGATCAAAACAATTAGGAAATGTAACGGGAAGATTCACCTAAGGTTGAAACAAATTAGTTAATGTTTACAACTAAAGCCTTCTGATCGAGTAATTTGACCGACTCCAATATTACAATAACAATTGTAGCTCTCGACATTCCCAAATGATTTCCTACTCTTTGAGACGTGAACCATATGATATAAATTTGGTTGGGAACAAAATCATGTATTAGATAAAGTTGATTATGATTAGTCCCCTTAAACAAACAATCATCTCAGGTCTACAAAAGTCCCCTTGGATGAAACAACTTATTATTGTGAATAATGATCATTTGATTAATTTTGGATGACTATTTCATCTAAGTAAACTAGAGATCATGACAACTCATAATGACAAAATCAAGAGATCTTGATTTGGTTCGTCATTATTCGCCCCGCTTTCCAATCTAAGCTCACTATAATAATTTCTCAAAAAAAAAATGTCGTTACTATAGGCTAGGCAATCAATGTTCTAATAACCAGTCTTAATCAAATATTTTCTCTCATTATCAAGAAAGAAAATTAACAAAATGACTCGACATCTGCTGGAGGCCTTGAACTCTGATCTTAAAGTTCTTGCAAAATAATTTTGAAATCTTTGAGTTATGTCTCATCTAATTTACCTTCTAAAAGTTTGACCAATAACTTAATAAAAATTATCATATCAAGAGTTGCAATGGTGCAAATTTTTGAAACCTGCGGATTTCTAACCTTCAACTTTCACTGATGCTCCAAATATCATCAAGTTGCGTCTTAAATAGGCTTATTTGATGAGGCTTTAGAGATTTAGAGGTGAATGAAGAATCAATCAACCGAAGTATGTAACTTGATGAATATAGAATCAAGTTTGGATGCTACTTATTAGAGCCCTATAAACTTAACCCCAACTCCTTATGATCTTAGGGTTGTCAAATTCGGTTAAGTAACATTAGGTTTTGAACCTATGAAAAACCTTGAATCTAGATATTAAAGCCCTTGCAAAATGATGACAAAATCATTAGGTGATGTCATATCTTCTATCTAATACATATTTTGAAAACTTGACCCATAAACTAATAAAAACTCTCATTGAGGCGCCAAAGGTTGAAACCCACATATTTCTTCTATCTAATAGCTCTCACAAATGCCCTAACTTTAATCAAGTTGGTTCTTCAATTGGGTTATTCAAAGGCGATTTAGGACTGTACATGTGGGAGAAGAATAAAACAACCTGAGTATTTAATGCGACGAATATAATACTAGTTGAATGATACTTATCGATGATTAGAGTCCTATAAACCTAATTACCAAGCTTGGGCTTAACCCGTGCTCCTTTAGATCTTGTGAAGAAAACTTCATTCATTCTTCTTTCTTAATTGAAATCATATGTTACATACTTATAGAAGCTCCTCTATCTACATATAGGAACATAACTAATATAGAAAAGATCTTAAATTAAATCTTCTCATATTAGGTTAGGTAATATACAGGCTTCAAATTTAGTAAAACTCCCCCACAAGCTAGAGCATAGATATTGATTATGTCCAACTTGTTACAAATATAAGTGACTCTTGCTCCATTAAGGGCCTTTTTGAAGATCTCTCCTAGTTGTTCTCCAATACTTACATGAGCTATAGAGATCAAATTCTATTAATTTTTTTCACGAAAAAAATGAAAATATATCTTAAAGTGCTTCATTCATTCATTAAATAGAGGGTTTGAAGCAATATGAATTGCAGCTTGGTTATTACATCACAATTTTGTTGCAATAATAATCATAAATCCTTTACTGTTAGGAATTAGAAGACCCACATCAATTTGCTAGAAGCTCGTGCCATTGATCGATACTTAAGAATACCATAACTAGTTGGAAAAACTGTGGAATCACAAAAATAACCTTTCATTAATATTAAAATAGGGTTACAATATGACACAAACAGGACATAACAACACAAAACATAAAATGACACGAACAACACCTCTCAAGTGTATTCCAAGGGTGAATGATGTCGGTGAGGTAGGTCGGTATGACTAGCAGGCTGGAGGCAGTGAGGGTGAAAGCACA
>JXCR01038559.1:69206-87357 GCA_002079205.1 Phalaenopsis hybrid cultivar | reverse complement strand
AGAACAACATCGACGAAACCGTGAGGAAGTTGTGCAAGGACATCATCGTTCCCTCTTTCGCCCCTATCTAATGACAATGACAAACCCCTCAAAAGAACAATCACAGTTGCACACTTTGTTGCTATATCAATAAGACAATGAATAACGGTTGCACATGAGTAATCATCTTAAAATATATAGGATCTATATAGGATCTTCAATGCCTAACTAAAAATACTTTAGACCAATAAGACAAGGAATAACGTGTCCTTGCTTTCTAATTAAAACGTGTTAAAAACTAAATAGACACTTGCTTTTAAATTCATATGGAAAGAAATCTAATGACCATTTTTGTCCTAAACCATGATGAAAATTTTTTTCCTTTAAAACAAGCCACAGAAGCTCAAAGAAAAGTGTTGTATACCTAGGCGAGTTATAGCCAAATCTATCTCTTTCTGTGTAAAATCCATCATCAATAAATAAGATCTCTTCTCCATATCAATATGTGAGTCGGCATCATCATCCTGTGAAAATTATTAGAATGGCGCAATTAAAATGAAACAAATCAAAATGGACATATCCAACAAACATGGCTCATAAAAAATTCAGCCAAATAAAACAATAATGACCATGGCAAAAAAACTGGAAAGAAACTGCAAGATAAAGAGGTAAAACAACATTCCACCAATAATAAAGGCTGTTAATGACTATGCAATAAAACATCAATCAAGTAGTCAAATTGAATACAACTGGGATAAATGATAACAATTTTGATTCAAAAATTATCCGTCCATACAGATCAACGAATATAATTAAATGAAACATATTATAAATGAAGATGTTAGGTTTAAGGAGCGAGAAAAAGTGGTGAATGGAAATCAAAGTTGATAGAATTAAATCTTAATCCGACTCCACTTTTTACTAACACCAAAAATTAGATTAAACTATAAATTCTTGAAAAACAAAATTGTGAATAAGCATTTAGAAGACAGTTGGGGGTTGTTTGGTTTGATGAAAAGGCAACGCAAGATATTTTAAGGGACATTTGAGAAGCGAACCAAGCAAACTAAAAAAAAAAAAAAAAAAATGAAGGCAAAAAGCCAAACAACAAATAACAAAATAATTTCAAGATAAATATGCAAAAAAGAAGCATAAAAATTGGTGTATTGATTGATTTATCATGTTTAAAACATATATAATCATGTTTTGTAGTTTGAATTAATGAATTTTGATATTAGAAGCTTAATTTATTCAATTTATTACTATTTCACTGAACTCCACTCGACAAAATAAAATGGGTGTACAAATGGGTGTATTAGATGATTACTCATGCTTAAATCATATATAATCATGTTTTATTGTTAAGAACAATCTGTCATATTATAAGCTTTATTTATTCCATGTCTTACTATTTTATTTATTTTTGGACAAAACAAAATGGGTCTATCGGTCTATATTTTTTGTTTAAACCATATGTAAACGTGTTTTATCATCGAAAATGATGTATGCTTCATTTGTTAAATGTTTTACTGTTTATTCAAGTACTCTATGCAAAATAGAATTAGTGTACAAATGGGTGTCTTGTCTGATTACTCATGTTTAAATAATATGTAATCATATTTTATCGTTGAAAAATAATAAATTTTGTCANGTGCTCTAGTTATTCCTTGGTGAAATGGTTAGGGTTTGCATCCAAGTTTGCAGAAGGCTCATTAGTTTTCTCGGCATTGCCCATCTTCTCATTTGAATTTTGATTTCTCATTCAAAGGTTTACCATAAAGCTTCAAACTTTTCTCCTTCATATGCCATGATTTTTGGTAATGCTTCCACTACCATGGATAAGGTGAAGAGGTTTTGAAACTACTAGAACTAATAGAAAAGATAGGATTTCTTTGAGAGCCAGTCATCATTAACTTCTACAACATCATTAGAGAAGAGAAGAGAATGAGACAAAACCACAAGTCAATTTTGGTTGCAAGCTAATTTGTTGCTTAAGAGTAGATTAGAGGAGAAGTTGACAGAGAAGGATCCATCGACAAAGAAACCCGTAGAAGAAAAATCTGACACAGAAGAACCGAAGTCCTTGATGTCGTGATAAGCCTAACAAGGTTGTTGATGTGGAAGCAAATCCAGAGCCTTCGACGGCGAAACCGTGCAGAAGTTTCGACCAGAGTCATTGTTTTTCCTTTTTCCGTGCTTACTCGAGAACAACATCGACGAAACCGTGAGGAAGTTGTGCAAGGACATCATCGTTCCCTCTTTCGACCCTATCTAATGACAATGACAAACCCCTCAAAAGAACAATCGCAGTTGCACACTTTGCTGCTATATCAATAAGACAATGAATAACGGTTGCACATGAGTAATCATCTTAATATATATAGGATCTATATAGGATCTTCAATGCTTAACTAAAAATACTTTAGACCAATAAGACAAGGAATAACGTGTCCTCGCTTTCTAATTAAAACGTGTCAAAAACTAAATAGACACTTGCTTTTAAATTCATATGGAAAGAAATCTAATGACCATTTTTGTCCTAAACCATGATGAAATTTTTTTTCCTTTAAAACAAGCCACAGAAGCTCAAAGAAAAGTGTTGTATACCTAGGCGAGTTATAGCCAAATCTATCTCTTTCTGTGTAAAATCCATCATCAATAAATAAGATCTCTTCTCCATATCAATATGTGAGTCGGAATCATCATCCTGTGAAAATTATTAGAATGGCGCAATTAAAATGAAACAAATCAAAATGGACATATCCAACAAACATGGCTCATAAAAAATTCAGCCAAATAAAACAATAATGACCATGGCAAAAAAACTGGAAAGAAACTGCAAGATAAAGAGGTAAAACAACATTCCACCAATAATAAAGGCTGTTAATGACTATGCAATAAAACATCAATCAAGTAGTCGAATTGAATACAACTGGGATAAATGATAGCAATTTTGATTCAAAAATTATCCGTCCATACAGATCAATGAATATAAGAAAATGAAACATATTATAAATGAAGATGTTAGGTTTAAGGAGCGAGAAAAAGTGGTGAATGGAAATCAAAGTTGATATAATTAAATTGTAATCCAACTCCAATTTTTACTAACACCAAAAATTAGATTAAACTATAAATTCTTGAAAAACAAAATTGTGAATAAGCATTTAGAAGACAGTTGGGGGTTGTTTGGTTTGATGAAAAGGCAACGCAAGATATTTTAAGGGACATTTGAGAAGCGAACCAAGCAAACTAAAAAAAAAAAAAAAGAAATGAAGGCAAAAAGCCAAACAACAAATAACAAAATAATTTCAAGATAAATATGCAAAAAAGAAGCATAAAAATTGGTGTATTGATTGATTTATCATGTTTAAAACATTTATAATCATGTTTTGTAGTTTGAATTAATGAATTTTGATATTAGATGCTTAATTTATTCAATTTATTACTATTTCACTGAACTCCACCGACAAAATAAAATGGGTGTACAAATGGGTGTATTAGATGATTACTCATGCTTAAATCATATATAATCATGTTTTATTGTTAAGAACAATTTGTCTTAATATGATAAGCTTTATTTATTCCATGTTTTACTATTTTATTTATTTTTGGACAAAACAAAATGGGTCTATCGGTCTATATTTTTTGTTTAAACCATATGTAATCGTGTTTTATCATCGAAAATGATGTATGCTTCATTTGTTAAATGGTTTACTATTTATTCAAGTACTCTATGCAAAATAGAATTAGTGCACAAATGGGTGTCTTGTCTGATTACTCATGTTTAAATAATATGTGATCATATTTTATCGTTGAAAAATAATAAATTTTGTCGTGATAAGCTTTATTTGTTTCATGTATTGTTATTTTATTCAAAATTTTTTGTCAAATAAAAATGAAAGTACATATGAGTATATTGATTCATATCTCATGTTTAAACAATATATCATCACATTTTATTATTAAAAATAATATATATTGATGTGATAAAAATTCATTTGTTCTATGTTTTATAGTTTATTTAATTCTTCTTAGCAAATTAGAAACCGTATTTCACTATCACTCATGTTCACTTAATATTACTCTTTTTGTAGAGAAATGGCTTCAAGAATAATTACATATAAATACAGGTATTCAACAGTTAGAGTTGTGTGTGATTTCATTTAGCAAATGATTGAAGAAAGTATATACCTTACAAAAAATTAAGCATGTACCAATTTTATAAAATGCTTGTATATTAACAAAAAAAATACTCTTATAATACAGATTCTGAGTTGCTAGGACATTGAGATGAGAGTTTTTAATATTGGTAAAAAATACTTAGCTTCACTTCCGACTAAATTATCTTGATTTTAGGCATGTCCAACATAAGTGAAGTTGTTATATGAGAGAAGTCTCCACTATCAGATATTAGGCAAATACAACTGAAGAACAAAACAATGAAGGTAAATTTTGTGGAGCCTGCTTCAAGTTTTCTCAAATTATACCTAAATTTTTTTTTGTCAAACTTGTTCTACCTATCCAACAATTACATTATGTAAAATGGTATCTATTACTAGCTAAAACTATACATAGATCATCTTCATAAAATTGACAATACGACTTATATAATTTGCTTGTCAATCAAATTCATGTAGTCACTTGAAAAATAAGACAAAACTCACTTGGATATATAAGTGGTTTTAGCACTATGCTAATGATTAACGTGCTATATATTAACTAGCTTATATTTTTTTAGAGATTTAATCTAACATATTTTTTCTTTTTTGCAGATATGATTTTATAAGCATATTTTTATTTTAACTCCAAACTTACCTTATGCAAAATCTTGTATGATGAGGTGATCGAAATCTGAAATATAGAGCCTAAAATCATGTATTAATTTATTTTCTAAATTACATTTTTTCTTTCTTGCGGATATGATTTTATAAGCATATTTTTATTCTAACTCCAAACTTACCTGATGCAAAATCTTGTATGATGAAGTGATCGAAATCTGAAATATAGAGCCTAAAATCAAGTATTAATTTATTTTCTAAATTACATGTAGAACAGGTAACAAAACATATCAATAATTTATACAATAATTACATTACATTTAGATGCATACCATGTTAATTGATTAACTAGTTACGGTAGATTTCTGATACTTTCAAGGACATAACAAATAAAGAGCTATTTCTACTTGCTCCTACAATTTGCGATCCTCCAAGTCTAGCTATTTCTTGTACTCTCAATTCTGCTAACAGCTCACCCAAACACTTCCCACTACATATTTTAGTGAACCGGCTATTTATATACGTCTTTCATCATCAATAACTTTTAAAACACACAAAAACAGTACATAAATTATTTATTTCTTTGAAAGTTGTGAATAAATTCTTTGAATTTTGAAGCTTCCTCGTGGAGTAAAATAAGAGAGTTACATGTGAGATTAAAGATTATTGATGGAATGCCACCAAAAAAAAATCAATTTGCAAATCTTTATTGAGAAGCAATTTACGAGGAGTGAAGGCAAAGCATGGCAAGCTAAAAAAAAGTCATTTAGGCTCTGAGTACATTGTTTATGAGTTCAAGAAAATGAGAAAAATAAAGTCCACTAATGTTAAAGCCATTAAAGAGAAGAATGTATGGGTTGAAGCTAAGCCTGATGAGGAAAGGATAGGTTTCATATGTTCTATTTATTTAACTTCAGAGGACTATTTTTTCTCATTTTCTTAAATTCATAAACTGAGTATTGGAAGTCTGGATGATTTTTTTTTCTAACTTGTCTTGCCTTCACCCCTCGTACAATAATGCTCAATAAATATTTGTAAATAGATTTTTTTCGGCATTTCCTCAATAATCTTTAATCTCGCATCTAGCTCACTTATTTTACTATACATTGAGGCATCGATTTCAAAAAATTTCATCTGAAAGCTTTTAATAAAATGAATAATTTGTGCAATGCTTTTGTGTGTTTCAAAAGTTGCTAGTGACGAAAAACATGCAAAAATAGATGGTTCACTACAATATGTAGGAGATAAATTTTGGGATAAAGTGTTTGTAGATTGGAGACTACGAGAACTGCAACTCAAACTTGGAGATCACAAGTTGCAAAAGCAAGTTGAAGTAGTTCTTTATCTATTATGCCTAATCAATCAATCAATTAGCATGTTTTGCATGAAAATATAATGTAATTTAATTATTGCATAAATTATTGACATGTTTTGTTATAAATTATGCTTGTAATTTAGAAAATGAATTAACAAATGATTTTGTGCTACATGTTCCAATTTCGACCATCTCATCAAATGAGTCATTACATCAGATAAGATGAGAGCCAGAATTGAAGTATGTTCCAAAAACCCTATCTGTAAAATAAATGTTAGATTAGATGTCTAAAAAAATATAAGTTGATTGATATATATCACATTCTAATCTTTAAGAGAGCGACAGAGCCAATCATATATCCAAGTGACAGTTTTTGTCTTATTTTTTGAGTGACTACATGAATTTGATCAACAAACAAATCAAATAGTGCATTTAGTCAATTGTATGAAAAGAATCAAAATACATTCTCAACATAGTTGCAGAGACGACTTGACCAGTGTAATTATTTGATGAAAAGAAAAAGTTTGACAACAATAACATTAAATACATCTTGGGAAAGGTGGCGACGGACCTCACAAAATCAACCTTCTTCATTTTATTTTTCAATTGTATCGAACTAATACTTCATAAAGAAAACATCTCTGATATAACTTCACCTCTGTAGGGCATACATATAATCAAAGCAACTGAGTTGATAGTGAAGCTTAAATATTTCTCATCAATATTAAAGTCCTTATCTTTAATATACCAACAACTCGGAATCTACGGTATGCAGACATCTTAATAAAATAATATATATTTAAATCTTTTATAAATTTCATAATTTCTTCATTCAAGTGTTGAATAATAGAATCACATACAATACTGATTGTTGAAGGCCTACATCTACTGGAAATCATTTTGAAGTCATTTCCCTGCAAAAAAAAAACAACCAATATTAAGTGAACCTACTTGTAAGTAATAGTAAATGAAATCTGACCTAAATACTAACTTTTGAAATTGAATAATATAGAAATAAATGGGATAAATGAAGATTATCATACAAAAATAGATTCTTTACAACAACAAAACATGATTATATATAATTTAAACATTATATATGAAAATATGTACATATATCTATACACATTCAATTTTGTCCAGAAAAACTGAATAAAAAGATAATAAATGGAGTAAAAGAAACTTATCACATCAAAATGTATTGCTTCCAACAATACAACGCGATTGCATATGCCAAAAAATATAGTAATACATACATCCATATACCGATCTGTACACATTCTATTTGGCCAACAAAAATTGAATTAAACAGTAATAAATGAAACAAATGAATATTATCATATCAAAAAATATTATTTTCCAACAACAAAAAATGATTACATATGGTTTAAACATGAGTAATCATGACATTCATATGTACATCCACCTATAGACACAATCTAATTTGCCAGGAGTAATTGAATAAACAAAAAAAAAAAAAAAACAAAATGAAACTTATCAAATCAAAATACATTATTTTCAATAATAAAATATGATTACATATTATTTAGACATGAGATGAAGCAATACATCATCTGCACACTCATTCTATTTTGAAAAGAATAAAATATCAGTACATGAAACAAACGAAGCTTATTGTATCAAAATACATTCTTTCCAACAATAAAATATGGTTAAATATATTTTAAACAAGAATTATTGTACAAAACACTCATCTGTGCAGTTATTCTATCTTATAAAAAAAAAGTTATATAAACAAAATATTGAGNCATATTATTTAGACATGAGATGAAGCAATACATCATCTGCACACTCATTCTATTTTGAAAAGAATAAAATATTAGTACATGAAACAAACGAAGCTTATTGTATCAAAATAGATTCTTTCCAACAATAAAATATGGTTAAACATATTTTAAACAAGAATTATTGTACAAAACACTCATCTGTGCACTTATTCTATTTTATAAAAAAAAAGTTATATAAACAAAATATTGAACAAATGAAGCTTATCACATTCAAATATATTTTTTTAATAATTAAACATGATTACATATTGTTTAAACATAAGTAACCATAAAAATACATTTGTAAAACCATTCTACTTTGCCAAAAAAAAAATTGAATAAATAATAAAAACATGAAATAAATGAAGTTTATCACTTCAAAAATTATTTTTTTCAATTATAAAACATCATTAAATATTATTTAAAATATGAGATGTGAATCAATACACCCACCTCCACATCAATTTTAATTTATCAAGAGAAATTGAATAAAACTATAATACATTGAACAAAAAAAATTANTGAAGTTTATCACTTCAAAAATTATTTTTTTCAATTATAAAACATCATTACATATTATTTAAAATATGAGATGTGAATCAATACACCCACCTCTACATCAATTTTAATTTATCAAGAGAAATTGAATAAAACTATAATACATTGAACAAAAAAATATGTCACAACAAATACATTATTTTGAATAATAAAACATGATTACATATTATCTAAACACAGGTAATCATGTAATACACTCATCTGCACACCCATTTTATTTTGTCTAGACGATTTAAATATAAAAAAAATGAATCAAACAAAAATTATCACATTAAAATGCATTATTTACAAAAATAAAACATAATTACAAATTAATGAAACAAGAGATAAGGACCANAAACAAAAATTATCACATTAAAATGCATTATTTACAATAATAAAACATAATTACAAATTAATGAAACAAGAGATAAGGACCGATATACTCATCTATACATCATCCGTACACTCATTAAGTTTTATCACAAAAAATAAATAAATAAATAAAACATTATTATATGAAACAACTAAGGCTTATCATATCAAATAAATTATTCTTAACAATAAACTATGATTATATATGATGCAAAGATGAATATTATATAATGCACCATTTGACACTAATTTTGTTTCGTCGAGAGGAATTGAATAAAATAATAGTGAATTGAACAATTAAACTTATAATATCAGCATATATTGATTCAAACTACAAAAAAAAAATACTACATAAGCTTTAAATATGAAAATTCAATCAATACGCTCATCTGCACATCATATTAGTTACCTATTTTGTTTTTTATTGTTTTTTTTTTCTTGCCTTCATTTTCTCTTTTTTATTTTTTTGGTTCGCTTCTCCAATATCGCTTAGCTGCCACTGGAAAATCCTAAATCCTGTGAAAGAAACAACTCCCTGAGTTTAGCAGAAAACTATAAGCTCGTTGGAAATCTTTATAAAAGATTGATTGAAGTACCTTAACGATTGCTCTGCTACTCCTTCGGAAACTGAAAGAACATAATCGGAAAATCCTAAACAGAAAACCCTAAGTGATAAAAAGGAAACGAAAACGGGCATGTGCGTGCACGGGTATTTGAATAGATTATTTTTCCTTATTTCGAGCTCGTATCAGGTCGGATCCGGGCATCACTAAATATACCTTTTTATGATATCATATATGGGTCCAATTGAATGGTACCGTGTCTTAACGCTATTAGAGACCGTACGTAAATCTACATCAAAACTCCGAATGNTATCATATATGGGTCCAATTGAATGGTCCCGTGTCTTAACGCTATTAGAGACCGTACGTAAATCTACATCAAAACTCCGAATGTAATATTTTCTCCTCCACTCCTTCACAACAATGTAACAAATAGTTGGAAGTGACACGATAAATAATAATCACCGAGAATAAAGAAAAAACAAATAAATGTTGGAAGCAAGATAAATCACCTTCTCATCCAGATAATCATCTGATAAAAACTCGAAAGAACTTTCTTCTTCTTTAATAGTTCTAGAATATTCAGATAAAGACACTGATGCTGGACTTGATTTTGAATGAACCTGATAGTTACAAGCAATTATGCAGAATTTAGTTTACGAAAAAACGTTCCTAAAATCCTCACAACATACAAATTAACCAAAACATTTAAACTGCAAGATATAATTAAAATTTAAGTGCAAAAGAAGCTTAAATTATAAGACTTAAAGTAATAAAATAGCATTTATCAAGTTCCATATGACTTGGCATATCATAGTACCATGTGCCTGTGTTGAGATGAACAAGAAATCACAGTTGATATGAGTAAAATTATGCTTGCATGAGGACACATTGCAGTGCACAATCAAGAACCACCATATCTTTCCTTTGCACTAAAAATAAAAAACAGATTTACTCGAGAAGAAATATATTTTTGAAGAGTAAATGAACTTAGTAAGAATTTTGGGGAACTGCTAGATTTATTTTTCAGTTTAATGTCATTTCAAAAGATGTTTTTTTTTAATATTTCAGAGCACTCTCAACTTCCAAAATTCTCACGCATCTGCAGCACAGCACAAGAGGTTTAAATTTGCATCTTTATGTTAAGACTACATTTCTCTTATTACTTCAGTTGAGCTAACTTTTCCAATAAAAACTGCTAACCTGATAGACCTCCTTCATAATCCTAACAAATTAGCTCTACCATGCATATATTGGTGTTTTCACAATATTTCTATCATACATGTGCAAAAAAAGTCATTTCACGCTTCCTCATTTTATCCGACAACCCTCCAAAATGAGATCCACACTCACACTAATATATAAGT
This sequence comes from Phalaenopsis hybrid cultivar, assembly GCA_002079205.1. NCBI lineage: Eukaryota > Viridiplantae > Streptophyta > Magnoliopsida > Asparagales > Orchidaceae > Phalaenopsis > Phalaenopsis hybrid cultivar. The sequence goes on along the minus strand of JXCR01038559.1, from coordinate 76,656 downwards.
GCAAGGTTTATATGATTAGACCATTGGCGTACTCCTTCCTATAGTCTAATATAAATGTTGAATCCACGTTGTTCAACTTTCCATCACTTAATCTTTGAAAAGCCACATCAATGTAGTATCATCAAAATATAACTTACCAACTGTACAGATATAAAGGCAATGTGATTTTGTACAGAACTTTAGGGTACCCATTAGCTCTCGAAAACCAAACTAAGAAGCAAAGAAAGAAAAGAACAAACATGGGGTGAGAGAGAGAAGACACTGATCCATCTAAAACACTGAAAAGGAGAATGGATCAGTTTTCAAAACTCCTATCGAAAAGACCCGGAAAAGTAGAGCCCAAGGTCTTTCCTAACAAACATAAAAGACTACTTTGCGCTGATTTTTCAAACCCCAAAGACGTAGGATTAATCAAATCAACCAAATGTTCTCCCAAATAAGGCTTGCAAATCCTCCCAAACCCCAAGTTGATATCAAAATCTTCCAACTTCCAAATTAATCCATAGCCTCACACCTCAAACAAACACAAAATTTTTCCAATGCACTGAGGTGTAAGTCTACGGCTTAAGTGAGATAAAGCCAAGAAAATTCACGGGTAAAAGCCAATATCAACACCCTCTAGCTCCAGACCCGAATAAACTCCCACAGGTGACTCACGACCAAGGCAAACCCGAGGCCAAAAGGAGAGGAGGCTCACGACTAAGGCAACCCAAGGCCAAAAGGAGAGTAGGCTCACGACTAAGGCAACCCAAATCGATTATATGAAGATATTTGATATATATAGGAGAGTGAATGGACAAACCCTCATAAAGCCTCCAAACCGACTCCAATTTCACCAATTAGGAGATAAGGAAATTGTTCAACACATCCTTCAATCACCTCACTTTATAGATAGGGCAAAGACATACATTTAAACTTGACTCATCAATCAACACCCAAGCCATTTCGTGTAGGAGGAGCCAAACAACCCCAAGGGATTGCCAGCAAGCTCATGGGTAGGACTAAGAACAAACCAAATCAAGCTCCCAAGCTACCTCTCGGGTAGGAGCAGAAACAGACAGAAACTGAACCATTCAAGGCCAAGACGATGTCAAACAAGCAAAACCGAGCCCAACCACCAAACCAGCTCTTGGGTAAGAGCCAAAGCAAGCAAATTCGAGCTCCAAGGAAAGCAAAAATCGAGCCATTCAAAGCCAAAACAGAGCACAAGCATAGATTAAAACCCAAGCCTTAACAGAAATTAAAATCCCAGCCATCTTAAGGTAAAACCGAGTCAACCCAAGTTTTTTCATCAAATTCTAGATTAGTTAAAGACCAAATCGAGCCAAGCAAGGCTAAAACACGAACCCAGCAATGGTCGAAAACCAAGGTGTAATTGAGACCTCCAACACCAAGCCACAATAAAAGTTAGAGCAATATTCTCATGTTTTTAAGACATCTCAAAATAGAACTACCACATGCTTTGAGTGATAAACATTTCCAAATACAAGCATAGTGGCAACGAGAGTGCTAAACCATACCCTGAAATCATCATCAAAGGCTCGGCAAGGTTAAAACCGAGAGCCAGTAAAGCACGGAGAAAGGGAGGGAGAAGGAAATACACACCCTTAAGCTTTTAAATGTCATTCCCACATAACAAATGTATAAAGAGTAAGTTAGAACATGTTTAGGAATGAGACAAAGAGTAATATCCCTATTCTAGCATGCTAACAGGGCTCGACAGAGAACAGGGACGAGCACAAATAAAGCACAGGGGCTCGGTAAAGAGCAGGGCCGAACACAGACAACGCACGAGGGCTCGGTAAAGAGCAGGGCCGAACACAGACAACGCACAGGGGGAAAGGGAAGAAGGTACCTCTTTGAAGCAAAAAGAAAGTAACACAAAAAATTTAAAAGCACTCCACAACTTCACTTCCTCTCCCAACAGCAGGAGGAAATCGATTCAAGCACCAGAAGATCAAAGAAGTGAGTCAGAAAAAAAAATAGCAAAGTTTTTTCTCCCTTAGAAAGATTTTCGGCCTCTTAGAAGCTTCACAGAGGAGCTCTCTATACGTTAAGGGTAGAGGAGAGGAATGATTAAGAAGATACGACAGAGGAATCGAGAGATGCGGAGGATTAGATCCTCGCAGAGGATACGATCCGCGGTAGAGAAGATCGAACCCATATCGCAGAAGATAGGATACGAGGGATGGGCGTCTGCGAGATTTGTCTCGCGTGCGAGAGGCGAACGCGGGAACGAAACCCCCCCAACAGCACGAAGGAGCAGGTCGGGCGACCGAACGAGCCATCCTAGGGCTAAGGCAGGCCCACGGGTTCGAAGGAATGAGGCGAGGAGGGAGATAGATTTAGGTTAAGGGTTTTTTTAAATAAGTTATTAATAATAATAACAATAATAATAATATATTATTTATTATTATAATTAACACTTAAACAAGCATTTTCTCCAAAACGCGTCGTCGCAATGAAACGAACGTCCCCCCTAAGCAAAATCAATGTTTCAGACGCATCGGCGCAATCCGTTTCGTCATCCGGAGTCGTCCGGGCAACCTCGTCGTCGATCGGGCTAAAAACGCGTCACAGTCTGAATCCTATGAAAATTTTGGCTCGAATTCGATTAAATAGGACGGCGAAGAGCGCAGCGGCGCCAAATCAACGAGTAGAGTCAATCCTAAGGTCGTCAGTCCTATAGGAATGCTCCCTGAGTTCCTTCGGAGTAGCCTTACCTGCTAAGCAATAGCGGTCAAGACTACTACATGGAGCGTCAAGTTGAGCGAAGAGAAGTCCAGAATTGCTAACGGGGAGGGCTCCTTCACTAGTTTTCTAGGAGTAGTTGACAAAAAATCCTACAACTAGATCCTAGGCTACTAAGGAGACAAAAACTACACCTCGATCGAAAGCGAGGTCAACAGAGAACTTATAAGTATACAAGACAACCTTCAACAGATGATGTAATGTTGTGTGATTGCATGTCATCATCAACTTTCTTTCTTTCCTCCCTTCAATCTTCTGCAAAGACCTAACTGACAGGAATGGGTTTAATTCCCACCATTCTCCTCCCGACTTCTTCTAGGTGTTTATTGAGGCCGAGGAATTTGATGGTCCTTTTTTATTCAATAATCTTCTTATAAAAGACAAACACATCAAGACATTTCCAAAATAAGCCTCGTACACGTGTAATTACAACCAACAACATGTGATACTCTTGAAATATTAACACTCAATTCACCTTACCGTAGATTAAATAGTCTAGGCTCAATCTTAAATAACACAAAGGATTTTTCAGTGTTAGAGTAGACTTCACGTGCAGTATTGCATACCTCTTTGGCTATCATATAGAGTGAAACTCCAACCTCCGTGGTCGTGGAATTTATTAACCATGATATAACTAAGTGAACATTGGCTTTCCAGGAACGACATTTAAAAATTAACACTTTTTAGCCAATGAGATGTTCATCCTTCTCTCTATCACAGACATGCATGAAAACACATTGTGACCATTAAAGAAAATTAGGATCATGCAATTTATTGTTCATAAAAAAAATGAGAAGAGTTATCAGGTAGGATAGGGAATGAGGTCGTAGGCTTGAATCTAAAGGTGACTCCGAGAAAGAAGATTGTAAGGCAATGTCAGTGTGAAGCCAAACAAAATTAGGGGTCAGAATTAGAGTTGAGAGTGTGGTTGTGAGAATCACAGTGATGGCAGTTGAGAGAGCGACTAAGTTCATAAGAAAAAGAGAAGAGAAAGAAAGCCAGGCCTAAGGTTTCTTCCGCAATGAATTTAGAGTGGTCGGGTTACGAGCATAATTGTTCAAACGAAGTGTCATCGTTCCTCCTGCACATGACACTCGCAGCTAGCTGTCGGTAGCTAAAAAGTTTGGGAAGGTCGCCCGTAAAAAGCTGTCGGTCGCTGGGAGTGAAGTCCCGTCGCCCGTTTCGGAAGAACGTTTAATATATATATATATATATATATAATTTTAGAAAAATATGAAATCAAACTGACCTCATATTTTTCGCAGTTTAAATGAAAGAGCGCTCTACCTCAAATCATGTATCTATCCCGAGGGATAAACACAAGACTTGAGGATGAGACTCGATCAAATAAACTAAGAAATATATGACATCCGTTTGGTCTGCGAAACCGTTTTATTTGCCGACAAGTTCTCTTATTTAATACAAATAATTAAATAAGGTTTATTTTAGGTTGGGTTCGAAAAAGCTTTCTATAAGGGCAAACCCCCATATTTAATTACATCTTAAATGACCGAAGTCACCTAAGAAAACTTTCAATAAAAATCAGGGAATATTATCTTCAAAGAGGTCAAAATGATAGAACTTTTCAATGAAATCGGACGAAGATGTGTGAAAGGGGAAAGGCTCGAATCTGGAACATTGTTGAGAAATCCAAATAGAGAAAAACTATGGGAGCCCACAGACCCGGAGGCGAACATCGGTGGCTTCCCAGTTTATCCTATGGTTTGGCTTTAGTTTTAAGAAGAAATTATTACAATGTTTCATTCTGTCAATTTTATTTAATTAGGGTTTATATTTGCGTGACATGGTCACACAAATTGCCTAGAAGATATGAGGGTTTACGTCGTATCGTATATTTGCGTGACAGGGTCACTCAAATTGCCTAGAAGATATGAGGGTTTACATCGTATCAGGTTTAATTAGGGCTTATATTTGCGTGACAGAGTCACACAAATTGCCTATAAGATATGAGGGTTCACGTCGTATCGGACATTGCGTGACAGAGTCACACAAATTGCCTAGAAGATATGAGGGTTTACGTCGTATCAGGCGACAGGCGTGACAGGATCACACAAATTGCCTAGAAGATATGAGGGTTTACGTCGTATCGGACGACAACAGGAACCTAGAACGAGTTAGGGCTTAAATCGTACAGCAGAGCTATACGAATGTCTAAAGAAAAAGGTGAAGGATTTATGTTGCGCTAGACAAACAACCTCGAAATTCTATGGATTGTTGTTTAATTTCTAGGAAAATGAATAGTTTTATTGGGGAAGACATGTTCTGCTGTTGAAGATGACCGTGTTGCGCTAGCTCCAAGCTCACCGACGTGACGAGTTTAAGTTTTCTAGGGTGTCCAGTTATAGTGTTAAATCAAACGGCTCTATGGTTGTACTCCTCTAAACATCCTATGTAAAAAAGGAAAACATGCTTGAAGCTATAAAATATAAAGTGTGCAATGCAGGAACAAACAATAGAATGCACGTGGAACAGTAACAGGTAGAAACAGGAACAGTATGACATGCTATACAAGAAGAACAGTAGCAGGTAGAAACAGAACAAGTATAACATGTTGTAGAGTACGGTAGCAGGTAGAAACAGGACAAGTATAGCATGTTGTACAGTACGGTAGCAGGTAGAAACAGGAAAATTAAGTGTTGTACAGTACGGTAGCAGGTAGAAACAGAAAAATTAAGTGTTGTAAAATGTAAAGCAAACCTATACGCCCGTGAGATCCGATATTCCTTAAGCATAGCAAGCCTAAATGCGTCTCAAAAAGCAAAGTCCGGAAGAAAACGACATCCAAGAAATCCAAGAAAAAACGGAAAACTCGAGAAAATCAGCGAAAAAGACTCAAGTAAAAGAAAATACTCAAAACTCCTGGGAAAATCCCGAAAGAAAGGAAAAGTAACATGAATGTCCTGTCCCAAAACTTCGATAAAACAAAAAGAAGATTCAAATGAGGGGGACCGCAAGCACTCGTATGAGACTAGGCTCAGCTATATTTATTCTCGACGATCCACGAAGGCTACTCGGTCACCCGAATGTATAGAACCCGCCACTCGTCTAGAAGGGTGTCTTGAACCTCACTTAGAGGGTTATTTTTTAGCTTAAACAGGTATTCGTCAGGTGGACAATCAACTTTAAAAAATATTTTAAAATTTATGTTTTTGACATACACACAAATTTTAAACATGCAAAGAAGAGTTATCAATTTTGTTTCGTAGAAAAGTATGTTTTCGTTTGAAAATGGTTTATCAAAACTTATCTTTTTTTTTTTTAGAAATTTTTGTTGTCCACGAGTCGATTACGCTACCAGACATAGGACTACCAACAACCTGAGGAGGTTCGAGTCAACTCGAGTCGATTACGCTATCGGGCATAGGACTGCCAACAACCTGAGGAGGTTCGAGCCGACTATCATAGACTTATGTCGGTGAAGGATACCATATCTTATTGTTCATCAAATGTCTGGATCTTGATGTCATAGGATAGGGCATCTTTCTGCTCTATCTTCAGTGTGTCTTTATCATCAACACCGTACGCCTCAAAACGACTACTTGCGACCTTGTTTGATGGTTTCACGTATAGCAAAAGGCTATACGTGAACACTTATGCATCAGACATAAGTATCGAAAATCGAACCAAGAAGCAAGGAAAGAAAAGAACAAAACTGTGGACGAAAAGGAGATTGGATCAGTTCTCAAAAACTCGTATCGAAAAGACCTGGAAAAGTAGGGCACAAGGTCTTTCCTAACAAACATAAATGGTCACTTCGCGCTAATTTTCCCAAACCCCAAAGACATAGGATTGATCAAGTCCACCAAGTGCTTTTCCAAGATGAGGTTTAAAATCTCCCAAACTTCAAAAGAAAATGACCTCGGGGAAACCACCATTAATATTTTCAAACTTATAACGAAATCAAAATTCACCGACTTTCAAATTAGTAGATAACCTCACGCATTAAATAAGCACAAAATTTGCCCATAAAACCACATAAATGCTCACGGCCAGGGTCAGCAGAGAAGAGGAAACAGCCAACAAGGCTCTCGGCCAAAGCCAGGAACGGGGACAAAAGGGGTTCATGGCTAGAGCGAGGAACAGCTACCCAGACCCATAACCAAAGGCAGTCTAAAAGACAAGTAAGGCAACAAAAGGCCCCGAAAAGAACTATTAAAGCTTACGATTTAAGGCAGCAAAGAGCAGCTGCAAAAGCCCACGACCAGAGGCCATCCAAAGCACAAGGCCCACGACTACAGCAACCCAGAGCACAAAGGGGCTCACGTCTAAAGCAAACAAAAGGACCACTAAAGGCGACTATGCTTCCTTGACAAACACGAAAGGATAACTAAAGTAATTATAATTTTTGGGATGCCAAACTTGATTCATCCACAACATTCAAGCCAATCAAGCTTAGCAAGAAGGACCAAATCACACCCAATAACCTACAATAGGCCTCACGGGTAAGGACCAAAAGGGGAGGCTGGTTCGATCACATCACAAACCCACGACTAGGCACCAAGCAAACATCACATTGCGGCCTCATAAACTGCCAAATCAATCCATCAAAATCAAATATCAGCCTTCGAATGGAGACAACACAGCACATCCAAAACAGGTTCTCGGGTAAGAGCCGAAACCACCAAGAATCAAAAAGAACCAAGTCATCTCTCAGGTAGGGACCAAAGACAGCAAAAAA
>JXCR01038559.1:43584-54341 GCA_002079205.1 Phalaenopsis hybrid cultivar | reverse complement strand
TACATAATCCAATAATTAATTCCAAGATGTCATGGGTTCTTGAGTAAAACCAAAAATAGAACCAAGAATTATTTCTTGGATCCTGCAAGCAATAGCAGTTCTTCTCTTTCATGGTCTCTTAGAATTCCTAATTAATCAACTGCAATTTCTTCTTTTTTTTTCTTTTCTTTTTTGTAAAATCAGTCGTAGCCAAAATTATTAAGAGACTAAGAAACCACTAGATTCCTAAGAAAAAATTACCATGCATAGCATAAGATCCGGTAATAAGGTTTATTCTCCTTAATGTACTGCCCAAAAAAAATTTAAACTTCCCTCTATAAAATATTTTACATAAAAAACAGTGTTCGAGTGCGTTTAATATTTTGAATTCGTTTGATCATTGCATACCACTATGATCTGTAACTTTTAACTTATTTTTTCTCCTTAATGAATAAGCCCTCATTCAAGATCATAATATGGCATTCAAACCAACTTGTTTGTTATCGATATGGATAAAATCGCATGAAGCTATCACATGACAAACCAATATTAGACTCACAATTAGACTCAATTGCTTCATGTTGAAAAAATTAACGCAATTGTACTCACACAAACCAAACAACTATGGGCTTCAGAATTATTTATGTTATTCCCTTGAGAGGCAAAAACCATCATCATCATCACGAACCTTATAAAAACAAAATTAGGTTAGCTTTGTGAATGCTCACCATATTAAGTGTTGCATGTGGTACTAAATTTAGTTCATTAGAGAAGAGTAACCTGGAAATCACAATATGAAGATAGAATGCCCACATCACAAATTCCAAAGTCATTTCATAAAAGATAACTTCATAATTTGGCAAGCTTAATTATGAAGATCATTTAAAAAATCAAAAAAAGTTCTTTTGAATTCCAAAAATTGGGAAGCGTTCTCCTACATGAGCAGCAGTCGGTTGGCAAGCCAAGCATGGCTGAATTTTAATGAAGCTTTCAATGGGGGCATCTGTTCCTTCTTTTAAAACAAAGTATTATCAAAACAAAAGTTTTACAAGCTTGAAACTTTCATTGATATTGTCCAGCATATTGTTCAGTCTACTTAAAGTAACGGAAATTTAATTTAAGAAAGGAGATCTAGCTCAAGTATTAGACTACTTAGTTCTCAAGAGACGGGATAGGGGCCACAAACCCAAGCCTCGCATGTGACTTTCTTTAAATTAAATATTCATGAACTTCCACTGTGGAATCAATTTGTGATTGGTCTTATGCCCTCTAGCGTGGCTCATGCTTGCCTACNAAACAAAAAATACTCTACTGTAAAGAAACAAATAGTAATAATCCTATGCCTCAATCTTATCTATTTAAAAATTTGAATATAAAAAGAAATATTAAAGGAACAAATTTAGCTCCATCTTATTGAGATGTGTAATCCATCCTTCATTGTATTACAATTTATGCTTGCTGCATTATTTAATAAAATGGAAGCTAAAGAATTCCAATGTAAGGCGCATCAAATTGCCAAACACCATAAAGCAGTAGTATACGCTCTTTTTTTTCATAAAGTATTTTCCAAAAGTAAGTGAAATTTTAAGTCTATATAGAAAATGCTTATTTTAAAGAATCCATGTAATTTAATCCTTTCATCAAAATATAGTTTAGCAAAGACAAATACTTCAATAATTTTATGACTTCTTTAAAACATGCCATTTTTAAAAGTGATCTACCATCACAAAAATAGAATAATGCCTCTAGAATTTTTGTGATAAACCCAAAAAAAAGTCCATATTAACATCATGCTAAGGTTCACATAGTGATTATACACTCAAGGGCCTCTCTGCTCAAGAGCCTCTGTCTTTTTTTCCTTAATTCATATTGATGTATAGAACTGTCCCTAAATGGCAATGTTAAAGTNAAATATAAAAGGAACAAATTTAGCTCCATCTTATTGAGATGTGTAATCCATCCTTCATTGTATTACAGTTTACGCTTGCTGCATTATTTAATAAAATGGAAGCTAAAGAATTCTATGCGGGGCGCATCAAATTGCCAAACACCATAAAGCAGTAGTATACGCTCTTTTTTTTCATAAAGTATTTTCCAAAAGTAAGTGAAATTTTAAGTCTATATAGAAAATGCTTATTTTAAAGAATCCATGTAATTTAATCCTTTCATCAAAATATAGTTTAGCAAAGACAAATACTTCAATAATTTTATGACTTCTATAAAACATGCCATTTTTAAAAGTGGTCTACCATCACAAAAATAGAATAATGCCTCCAGAATGTTTGTGATAAACCCAACAAAAAGTCCATATTAACATCATGCTAAGGTTCACATAGTGATTATACACTCAAGGGCNTGAAAAAATTCTTCTTTTTCGCTGAAAGAAAAGAAAATAATCAACTGAAACAGAGAGAATGTGCATCCTCGGTACCAAAAAATCTTCCGAGATCCAGCAATCGAACCCCTCTTCCTAATTCAAATTTGATAATCCACAGCCGCTTCCTCCGCAAATAACCTATTGCCGAAAAGTAAAATGTGCAATGACATATCTTTTTTCAAAGTAGAGGTCGCTGCGCCCAATCTGACGCAAATCAGGCTTTATAAGAGGGAAATGAGATTCCAAACCCTAAACGCATAATAAGGAACGGCAAACGCGAAAAGCTTAGAAATCCCACAATCGATCAAACAAAGTGAAGAAGAAGAGTGTAATACACTACGTAGCAAAAGACAATGGGAGCCAGAGAGGACCAAAGCCTATCGGGCAGTCGCCCGAACGGGAGCGAATATTGCGTGTGGTCCAAAGTACCATCAAAATGAAAGCACCTGCGACTTTATTTCCATTGCATTCCAGCAGCCAGGCCCGCAAATTTTAGCTTCAGGAACGAGGAGCTATGCTTAATCACCTCGAAGTCCCGAACGAACTCTTTTAATTTTGAAATACACATTTTCCGTGTAAAGTTTTAAAGCAAGATAGTCTTGTCTGCATAAAAATGAAAGTTTTGATGTGAATTACATAAATACATAAGAATTTTGTGCTAGATATGTAAATCCCTTTTTTCTGTTTTTTACGAACATATCACTTGGCATCACAATATAGTGTTTTCTATTAATAAAGTACAAAGATATTGGTTTTGTTTCTTCAAATAAATTTGAAGAGTTGAAGAATACATGTTTTTTTATCGAAGATTCCACTTGATGAAGGTTATTACACCCTTCTTCGGACTATGAGTCGTTCAGGCTGCAGGTTGTTCAGGTTACGGGTCGTTCAAGCTATGGATCGTCTAGGCTATGGGGTCGTCCAATTTGTAGATCGTCAAGAATAGGTTGTTCAGACTACAGGTCGTCCAGGATGTGAGTCGTCTAGGCTGCGGGCCATCTAGAATGTGGGTTGTCCAGGCTGTGGGTCACCCATTCTACGGGCATCCACATGCTGATCGTACCTTTTAGAGATTCAGTCTCACATATTTTGATGTATGTTTTATTTTTTTTTATTATATCATCTCTGTGAAAGGCAATTATGAAAAGAATAAAAGAATTTTTAATGTAAAATATGATCATAATGATTCACTAATTATACTCTGAAATGCTCTCCCAAGACCTTTGGGTTGGTTCCGAGTCATTGTTGTCAATTAGCTAACCTGGCCTAACCATTGGTCTTATTTATCACTTAGACAACAATTTTTTTTTTTTTTCATTTGTATGTAAGAAAATGCACATGAAATAATTTCTAAATTTGTTAAACAAAAATAAAGGTTTTTGTTCGCTTTTAGTTTTTGCATTTTATCTCTACAGAGTATTTTATTTTCATGTGATATAAGATTGACTTATGATGATTGATGGATCAGTTTCTCTAAGAATGCATTCAATTGATTTTGTTGTGTTGCGTTGGTAGGACATCTTGAGTCATTTTACAGACTTTTTGTTAAAACATCTAATTTAAATTACATGATTTATTGTATTTTCTATTAAGACTTATAATAGGAAATAATTTATTCCTAATTATAAGGAATAAATTCTTTCCTTAATATAAGGAGATATTTTTTTCATATATTAGGAATTATTTGTTTTCATAATTTATATTATTTCTTATTATCTCTCAATAATTAATATGAATTATTGAGATACCATGTGATATCTTTCATTTCATATCATTTCTTTTTTATTATTTTTCCTATTATAGAATTATTGTAAGGGTTATTTGTACCATCGTTCATATCAATAAAACTATTCTGCATTATTCTAAATTTCTACTTAGTATCAGAGCCAAAAGTTTGCCCTAACCACCAGTAATAGTCGGAGGACCTTCGTAACTCCCTTCCCGCCGGCCCTCTTGCGGGAAGGGAGGAACTTGCTCTTTGCTCAAATCTGCCCAAAGAGAAGCAGGTTAAAAAACGACCCATGATGAATCAATTAATTCTCATCAGCGTTTGGGAGATTTTTTAAAGAAGGTGATCAAAATTTTGCGCAGAGATTGTAAGGCACCCAATCGAATACGATCCAGCGGCGACACTTGATTAGATCCCAGCAACGGCTCAAGGGCGGACAACGGACGATCTACCGATCATTTCTCTATAGCATCTCCCACATCCCATCTTGTTCTTCTAATTGTAGACGGACGATGTTCTCTTTCGGCAGCAAGAAGGTCGATCGAAGGCGGGAGATGAAGGCGGCAAAATCGGCCAGGTTCAGCTACGTCCAATAGCCGTCAGAATCCCAACAACGATCCTATAGGACCTCCTCTACCCTTTCCTACAACAGGAATTCTCCCTGCAGTACAGTTGTGTTCATCCTTCGCCGGAATTTTCCCTATTACAGACTCGTCTCCACCGGATTCTCTCTGTTGCAGGCTCATCTGCTAGGATCTCCCTGCATCCGGTTCTCAGGCCAACAGGAATTCCTCTACCAACTTGTAGGCTAGCCGGAATCACTTCTCCCCTGCTGTTGGTTATCTCCCTGCAAGTTCCAGGCCCTCCTCCGTTGGGATTTTTCCTTGTAGATCGCTCCTCCTTATATCTACAGGCCCTGTCAGTACTCCTTCCCTTGCAGTCCACTAGCCACCGAAACTCTCTCCTTGCAGAAATTATGAACTTCGAACCTCCTCCTATTGGGGAATTTCTGAACTTTCCTTGGGAGGTGGAGAATTGGATTTTGCAGTGGCTTCAAGTGCTAGATCTTCAGGTTATCAGTGGATGTCATGCAGATGAGAGGTTAAGGACTCAAATTAAGCTGAATGCTTCTAGCGATGCTGCAGAAGACCATTTTATTGCCCAACTTCTTCAGCATTTTGAATGCATCACAAGTTGCAGTTCTTGCCTGTTGCTTATGTCTTCCACTTGCTTTTGTTATTGTGGAGAAGATTAACAAACAGGAAAATAGGTTATTCTCAATTGCCTTTAGGGGGTTTCTGAGTTTTTCCTTCGTCTATGAGAAAGTGAGAAGACGTGTTCGGGATTCATTATTCCATATCGAGTCAATTACATCTGCCTCATTGCATGCATTCTATTAGCCAAACTGATGGAGGAAATGTGGATAAACATGGAAGTTCTAGTGGAAAACTTCTCCTTTATGCCAGCCAAGTCCGTAAACTACCAGCTGGATCCTTCTTCTGCATTTTCGAACGGACTTCCCTACAATTTCAGCTAGATCCCTCTGCTGTTATTTCTAGCCAGATCCTTCTATTGGCCTCTTCAATACCTAATGTAGGGTCTCTTTCGTCCTGAAATTCCCAATAGGATCTCCTTCATGCTGGATCTTCCTTCAGTCCACTATGTCAGGAGGATCTCCTTGCAAAATCTTTAATTTCCTGCAACCAACACTATTTATGTGGTTGTAGGCTCTCTCTCGAGTCCTCCGAGCAGCAAGAATCTATTATTGCAGGCCCGCATCTTCCTGTTATAGGCCCTCTACTGAAGCTTCTCCCTCGAGCAGGTCTGGATGGTTTTTTGTTTCATTTCCCGCTAGTACATCTGTAGAACCCAGTTGCGTGAGTAAATTCTCATAACGCGATTCCTGTAGTTTCCCTCTCCCGGTGTTTCCCTACAGGTCTATCTCTCGTGAGACCATCCTATTTGCAGATCAACAACAATTCAACAATAAACTTCTTCACTGCAGGAGTAAACTTCCTTCTTTGTATCCTCCTACGCCGACATCAGCGATGGGGCTCCAGCCAGGGTGGCAGCAGCGATGTTGCCACCCACCTCATGATCATCTTGCTGGAGATATCACTGTCATGGATCAAACAAGCCGTCCATTTCTCCTACAGTATTTTTTCTTCCCTGCCTAAGCGTCAGGGGGAGTTGCGTTTCTAACCGGACCTTCTCCAACTAGCCATCAGAACTAGAGACCTCTGTACATTCTTCTCTGCAGCCAGCAATTCCTGTACCTTCTGTTGCACCTCGCATTTTTCCCTATGCAGACGCTGCCAGTCGTCTGAGTCAATTTCTGCAAACTTTGTTGTGCCTCAATTTTTTCCCTGCGTAGGTGTCTGGTTCACTACACCATTGTGATTTCAGTGATTTTCCCTGCGTAAGCATTTGGACAACTGCAGGCTTGCATTTTCAGCAAACAGCGGGACCTATCCCTTAATGGCTTTCCTGCCACTGAAACTCCCTCTTGTAGTCCTTCCTGCCGATGAAATTCCCTCCTGTGGCCTTTCCTACTGTCAGAACTTCCTGCGGACATACCTGCTGCCGAATGGACCTTCTGGCTTACTCCTTCAGCTGATTCTCTCCCCTGCAACCTTTCCCGCCGTCGGACTTCCCTCATGCAGCTTTTCTTGCCGTCAGATCTACCTCAATAAATTTTCCCTGCAGATTTTGGTCGGCACTTCCCAAGGAAAGCACTGCTCTTTCTTGCAGCATTATTGCAACATTCTTCGAGCACTACAACTTTCCTGAGCATTGTCGTTGGCCCTCTGTAGCTTTCATGCAACCTCCTTAAAACTTTCCTGCAACCTCCCTGCAGCCTTCTTGCAGCTTTCATGCAATTTTCAGTCAACTTGTGACTTACAAATTCATCAATGTCTCGAAATTGAGCTTAGACCTCGTCCAGGCCACTCTCAGGCTTCGACCACTCTCAGGCTTTCACACTCTCAGGCTTCAAAATTCTTGGCTTCGGAGCTCTCTGGCTTCGGCGCTCTCTGACTCAGCACTCTCAGGTTTCGGCACTCTTAGGCTTCGGCATTCTCAGCTTCGGCGCTCTCTGGCTTCGGCGCTCTCTGGCTTCGGCGCTCTCAGGCTTCGGCACTCAAAGGCTTCGGCATTCTCAGCACTCTTTGGGACATTCGGCTTCGGCACTTACGGTTTGAGGATTGTTGGAATTTCTTGTTGGCAAATTGATGTTACCTGTCCAGTCAGCATACCACAGCCGATTTTTTCAAATTCAAGTTGAATATGGTTTTCAACCATGTTCAACTTGAGGGGGAGTGTTGAAATATCTAATTTAAATTACATAATTTATTGTCTTTCCTGTTAAAACTTATAATATAAAATAATTTATTTCTAGTTATGAGGAATAAATTCTTTCCTTAATATAAAGAGATATTTTATTTTCATATATTAGGAATTATTTGTTTTCCTAATTTATATTATTTCATATTATCTCTCAATAATTAATATGAATTAATTATTTGAGATATCAGGTGATATATATTTCCTTTCATATCATTTCTTTTTTATTATTATTTTTATTATAGGATTATTGTAAGGGTTATTTATACCTCCGTTCATATCAATAAAACTAATCGGCATAATTCTAAATTTCTACACTTTTAAATGAATTTTGTCAATCAAACATAACTCATCCATGTTGGATTTTGGATTTTAAGAAAATATTGTTGTGAAAAAGGGTGGCAATAAAACAAAATATTGGAACGATAAATTCACAAACAGAAAAAAACAACAAAACAATCATATTTACGTGGTTCGGCAAATTGTCTACATCTACGGAGTTGCAGATGATTTTATTACTTTGAGCATTACTCCGTTAATCATCTTGACGATTTACAAGAAAACACACTCTCTCCTCCTCTCCTTCATACCCGTGAGCGCCACACAGAAGAAGAAGAAACAAGGCACTGCGATACAGTCTTTTCGTAATCCGAACGCCAAGGAGACGCCGCTCTCCTTTGAGAATCACACTGAAGCAACCAAAAGGAGTTGCGCCTGCTGTTGAGTTAATCTAGTTGTCTACAGAAATTGTTTATGTTTTTTTTTTATTTTTCATGTTTTAGGCGGTTAGAAAAATCTTTATGTGGTTAGTTAGTTTTTATTTTCAGAAAAACATGACGTGCAATTATTTTGGAGTTATAATTTGTATTTGTTTGTATATTAAGAAAACTTGAAAATGTAATGTGTGTTAGGTAAAAAAAAAAGAAAAAGAAAAAAAACAGGAATTGACACAAAACCAGAAGAACACAGATTTAACGAGGTTCGACAATATGCCTACATCCTTGGGAGCAGAGCGGCAAATTTCACTATTTTAGAGGGGGAGTTCAGTTACATACCCAAAAGTTACATATATATATATAGACATATTAAAAACCCATAGATAAATTACCAAACGCTCTTGCTCCCCCCAACCCACAAAATATGAAGAGACACAACTTTTCACCAAGAGACACACATCTTCACTTCAAGAAACTCCAACTTTCGTTATATGAGTCATACCTAACAATTCATCACCTTGGCGAATATCCAACCTCTTAGGAGAAATACTTCATGGAGTTTATTACACCGTAGTGGGTTTGGTAACCATGCCAACTAGTAACTGCTGCATTTTCATCATATGATTTGACAGAGTGCACTTCATCTACAACTGTACTCCCCAACAGTTGATAGATTTTACCATCAGATTTCACTTTTGTTTGCAACAATCTGAAGTTTCCTGTTCCACCAAACTTCACTATCTCAAATTTTGCACCAGATATTGTCATTCGAATTTAATCCTGCAATGAATTTTACTGCCTTGTATGAAACAAAACACACACCACAAATAAATTCAAATAAATCTGAAATTTCCTCTGCCAATTTGCAGCAATTTCCCGCAGTTTCCAATGATCTGTGAATCAAAATTTTCACATGAAGCACCTTTCCTGTTCGCACAAAATTCGGCTAAAATACTGTGGACACCAGCCGAACTCCACCCGTGACAATCTCTCCTACGACAAACCTGCGAACAATCAACGAAATTCACGAACTCCACTTGTCGCAATTTCTCCTGCGACAAGCCTGCGAACTCTGTTAGTCGAGCACTACCTGTCGCAACCGCATCTGCCGCAAAACCTCATGTGACAAACTTGCAAACACTTGTCGCAACTGCACCTGTCGCAACTCCTACGACAAACTTGCGAACTCCGCTGGCCGAGCACTAACTATCGCAACTGCACCTGTCACAACTCCTCGGTGTGACAAACTTGCGAACTCCACTTGACGGATAACCACCTGTCGCAACTGCACCTGCTGCAACTCTACTTGCGACAAACTTGCGAACTCTGCTGGTCAAGCACCACTTGTCGTAACTGCACCTGCCGCAACTCCTATCGCGACACCGACAGATTCTCTGCGAACTCCTGCTCTACCGTTTGCGAACACCCGATGAACTGCTCTGCAAACTATTGCGACGCTTAGCAAAGCCCTTCGTCGAAACTTTCCTCGGTAGTCATGAACCGCCGACCCGCGTCGCACCTATGCGCGAATGTTTATACAAAAAGTCCGCCTCAGACCTCTTCTCGCCGAACTCCTCTGATTCCTGTGAAACTGGCAAGTCCTGCTCGACTACCTCTTCTCCTCATCGTTGCAGTCCTCTAGAGCGAACCTGCCATCTAAAACTTCTAACAAAGTTTGCTCAGGCTAACTTCTAGGTGGTTCCCTCTTCGAGAATATTCTCGCTGCAACGAAAGAAGGGAATATTCTTCGAAAACTGTCGAACGAACTTCCTCTCGCGCTCCTATGTCGCGGATCTTCCCTTCTAACTCCTTAGCTTTAGAACTCCTCCCCACCATGGATTCGATCAAACTATTGTAACTGCCTCAATGATTCGGTCCGCCCAGTGCGCTGCACGAACTCCAGCGTTCTGCGGAACTGTCTGCCTCTGTTGCGAAGAAGGTGTCGAACAGGGCGTGCGAACTCTTCCTCCCGCGTGATTCTTTTTTCTTGCACGATTCTTCCTCCGCGCGAATAGTGAATCTCTTGGCAAACGCCTCCTGTCTGCCGCAATTCGCAGAAGAAGGATTTAGTCGCAATGCGAAACTTCTCCTCGCTCACAAATCGCTCTAACTACCTGCGTCGCTGAACCCATATCGCGCGAAACCTTCTCAAGTGTGAGCTCCAAATTCGCCAAACTCCTGACAGAAGCCCTAAACGCGTCGCTGCCTCTGCGAACTCCTGTCTGAATTGTCGCAGGAACTCCTTCAGGTGTCGCTACTCTGATCCGATTCGATCTGCCGCGAACACAGATCTTTCGTGAAAGCCCTAGTAACTGCCGCAAACCGTCAAAACCGCCCGAACTTCTCCTTTCAAATCCTTCTTCTTTCTTCCTTGGGCCGCCAAAGTTTTCTTCTCTGTCCTAGAACTTGGCTGATACCAATAATTATTGTGAAATTTAGGGCGAAAAAAAATAGGGATCGACACAAAACCAGAAGAACACGGAGATTTAACGAGGTTCGGCAATATGCCTACGCCCTCGGGAGCAGAACGGTGAATTTCACTATTTCAGAGGGGGAGTTCAGTTACATACCCAAGGGTTATATATATATATATATATATATATATATATATATA
>JXCR01038559.1:10170-30667 GCA_002079205.1 Phalaenopsis hybrid cultivar | reverse complement strand
TATATATATATATATATATATATATATATATATATATATATATATATATATATATATATATATATATATTGATGAGTAATATTAAAAAAGAATTAATTGACTACAAGGCTACAAAGATTTATATTCAATTAAAAGTATTAATTAACAAAAAAGAATAAAAATTATTAAATTAGATTCAAATAATTTTTAATATAAACAATAATTTTTAAATCATGTCTCAACCATTAACATCTTATGATTACGTGATTAGGGTTGTCAAAACAACTATGTTCATGACCAGCTCGTGTTCGGCTCGCTAAGCAAACGAGCCGAACACAAACAAACTTTTTCAGATCGAAATATAATCGTGTTCGCTCGTTTACACCTCTAGATGCAAACATGAAGTTTGAATGTTAGATAAGTTATTTTCAAAATTAGAAACAACTGTAGTATAACAAATTATCAAATCAGACTCCGCTTTTTTCTTGGTTTTCCAATAGTTTTCAAAAATACATTCTTTATTGCCATTTTTTGTTGGTTTTGTCTGCAATATGTCATACATGTTCTCACTTCAAGCACTCTCGCAGTTAACAATCCAAATTTGATGAAGGGGCTCCTTGCCGGTGAGGCTGCCTCGCCGTCCGACCAACCGTCTCGATCGTCTCCTCTGGTTGGCCGCCTCACTGTACCGACCATCTCTGTCAGTCGTCGCTCGGAATTTTTCCCCGCAACAAACTGCTTCACTGTCCATCTCCCGACCGACATTCAGTCACGCGGAATATCTCCCCACACCGACGTCTGCCACACAAAAATTCCCTCCGCGTCAGACATCTCTGTCGCTTGGAATATTCCCACCACGATGGTCGACTCTACTTAGCGGGCTGACAATTTGAACTGGTCGAACGCCCCCCCCCCTTCGGAGTGTCCCCCTCGTTGCACGAAGAAACTCATCGGCTGTCTGTCGAACACTCTTCCCTGTCGCGCCTCAATCTCCCCGGTAAACTGACCAGCAAGCTAAACATGTTCCACCATAAATCCTCACCGGCCAACTCTCTCTTCCGGCCGGCAGCCCAGCCGACCGGCTATTTCAGACCACCATTCAGTCACTTTAGCCGGATGACCATATCACCAGTCGGCTATTTCCACTCCCCGGATATTCCCAATTGACTGAACATCTGCCCGCCAACTGGCACCTCATCGAACAGGCCCAACGACATGCTTTTCCGATCGTTCAAATGTTTGAACCTCTCCGCGAGACCGCAAACCGCCTTGCAAGCCTTAGTTCGAGGTTTCTTGGAAATGGTGTTCAAGGTTGTCTTCCTTGAGTGTGTTGAACAAGGAGATTCATGACTTCATCAGAGAATGTGACGGTGTAGGTTTTTGGGATCTAAAGTTGGAAATAGCAAGCGGCTAATCAACAAACCAAAACCTGTCGAAGCAGGACGATGGAAAAGATATTCCAACAAGTTAAAGAAGAACAACAACGCTTTGACCAAAAATATCAAAGAAAACAAGCGTAGAATTTGAAGTATGATCTAGCAACCAAAGACACCTGGGGCATTGTGGAGATGCCTCGCTGGCTTCTCAAAAAAAGAAAATTTATTTAGAAAATTTTCGCCGATCAGATGCCATTTTGCCGACTGGACACCACTCTGCCAACCAAATGCTTGCTTCCGGCCGGCCACCTGCTTTCGGCCGTCCACTCCGCTCCTACCTGAAACCATAGAGGAAGCTTGCAAAATCTAGCAGGCCACCCTCAGGACGACCCCTGCTCTGGTCGCCTTTGGCCAGCCACTCAAATCAGGGAAATTTTCAATACATACCACTTAATCCTCATATATTTATATATTTACATACATACCAATCAATTCTTTTGTACCTCCATTAGGACACTCTCCAATTGACCGTTGCTCTCCGGTAGGGCACATCAAATCAAGGAAGATTTACATACATACCACTCAATTTTTATATATTTATATATTTACATACATATCCCTCAATTCTTTCGTATACCTTCAACAGGCCACCCTCTAGCCAGCCGCTGCTCTGGTCGGCTCCAGTCGGCCACCTCAAAATCAGCATTTACAAACATGCCACTCAATTCTTATACACTCATATATATATTTATATACTAAGTTATACATCCCACCTACCTCTCACCATCCACTAAATTATATTAGCACAGTTAGCTCCTTCTTCAAGGACAATTAATTAAATCTATAAGGGTCTTCAACCTTATATAGGTCAAGACTTGGCAATGACCACTCGACACATGGGGAACTCAAACCCTTGTAGCATGCTGACAATAACGTAAAGAACATCCGATCAGTTAAAAGAATAAAAAAATAACTAACAACGACGATATAGACGTCCGATCGGTAAAACACCCCAAGGGCTAGTCAAGGAACTTTCCTTACAACGAGCTCAAGTCTAGTAGCTCGGATCACTTGAACATCTGATTCTCTGCCCAGTAGTGACAAACTCCACGAAGGCTACATCGACAACCATCCCAGAGAGGAGTCTAGGTGGCCTCCTCATATATAGATGAGACCAAACCTAAGACGGAGGTCAGATTGAAAGGTTAGTACGGCTTCAACACCCAAACCCAGAGTTAGATCTCTACCCAGTAGCAACAAGCTATGTGTAGGGTACGACGACAATTATCCTAGAGAGGAGTCTAAGTCACCTTCTCCCATCGAGAGTCGACCAAACTTAAGACATGTATATCGATCACGGCCCCCCACACCAAGATCGTCCGGTTGATACTGTGTTCATCCCTGGAGATGATCCCCTACCCGACAACGACAAGTTCTATGATAGTTAATAGGTAGCCCAGCTCGGGATTTGATTTTTGCGCTCATGTTTTGTTTGCTTTATAAATTTTTTTGTCCTCATTGCAGCTTTCGTTATCAAGGAGTAAGAAAATTTAAAAACGTAATATTTATACTAAAAAATGATATGCACAGATCTCGATGTAATTTAACCGTCCAGATAATAAGATCAAAATACCCAAAATATCATCTACTAACCTCTTTTAAAGCAATGGTAATGTTGTAATTTATTTTTGATCATTCTATCATCTATAAATAGGATGAGCCTTTCATGAAAAGGGGCTTTTGGTCCCCCCTTCTTGTAATCCCTATTTTTTATAGAATAAAATTGATCTAAGGCCCGGAAAACACCCCATTTGCCCCAATCGAGCAAGTCCTCCTCCTCTCTCTCTCTCTCTCTCTTTCTTTCTCTCTTTCTCTCCCTCGCTCAATGCATTCTATTACATGGGTGTGATCTACCGGACAAACTTGTATTCAACAATAACATATATATGAATCAATAGATTTGAGAAATACGGATAGATTCTGAGAACATGCATGTGTTGTCACAAAGGAAGGGATATCAGGTGGCATGCACGCTCGTAAAGCAGTATATCATCACCTACATTCCTACACGTGATGTGGAGAGCTTCACAGCGTAAAGCATCGTAAGAGTGTATACAAAGTCATGAGTAAAATCAAGCAAAATTGATATCAGCTGACAGCTGGGAATGAGATGCAGCATAACAAATACCGTAAAAATAAAATGGTAGGAAATAGAGAACAATTGTTATGCAGTAATAACTCTACCAGCATATATGTTCAGATCTTCTTCGGTCACGTATTCTTCCAAATGCAGGAAAAAAATCTGTACCACAAACCTCACGTGATTACGNTAATTTTTTAAATGTTCTATGTTCTTATGATATATTATTTAAATAGAATTTGATTAACTATTGTTTATTTAAATATATATTTAATAATAAAATATTATAATTTAATAGCAACGTGCATATAAATTTAATATATTCTTTTCTTATTTTTTTTCTTTCAATGAATTAGGGCGCATTTGGGGCGTCGTTTTCACTGCTAACCCCAAAATGCTAAATGACTCGTTTAGGAGGTTGTGTCTCATGTGCATTTCGACGGCGTTAAACTGTGGAATGGAAAATGCTGAAATGACTGAGGCAGGGCGCGTTCAGCGATTTGAGCTCTATCTCGACTGCGAAATATTGTCGCTCCCCTTATACATTCTCTGAAATCCCCCTATGTCTCTTTCAAATACTCCTCCTCACCATTCTTTCTCCATTCTCTATCGCTGCTTTAGAGCAGAAACCCGACTTCCTTCTCCTCTCCGTTAGTTCTTTTGGTGGTTTGATGGTTTGCATTTGTCCATCTTCTCGGTTTACATGTTGGTAGTTTGATGGTTTATGTTTTCCTATCTTTTCTTTTTGTTCTCTCTGCTTTCCCGAGAAATTGCGTTGACTCGATGAAAATTTGAAAGTTAAGTTGTTAGAGAAGTTAGATAAGTTGCATTATAGTAATTGTAGTTCATTGTCTCTGCTTTAATTTTTAAAAAACATTTTATGATAATGATATGAGCACTGTTGGTTATTTTGAAAAAAAAATATCTGAGAAATTATTTTGAGCTGATGGAACATCAAGTTTAAATGTTATATAAGTTATTTCATTTCAATTTATTTTTCTTCAATCAGGAAAAAACATTTTATGAATAGATATATGAGCATTATTGGTTCTTTCATAAGAAAATTACTTATAAAAATTATCTTGACCTGATACACATACCGAAGTTTAGATTGGAAAATTTTGAGCATTGTTGGTTCTTTCAAATTATACATAAGAAATTTCTTTGAGCTTATGCAAACATGAATTTTTGATGTTATATAAGTTATTTTTTTCATTTTTCCTCTTATCCAAAAGTAATTTATGACCAGCAAGCTAAACCTGTTGCACCATAAATCCTCACTGGCCAACTTTCTCTTCCGGCCGGCAACCCAGCCGACCGGCTATTTCAGACCACCATTCAGTCACTTTAGTCGAACGAGCCCAACGGCATGCTTTTCCGATCGTTCAGATGTTCGGACCTCCCCGCGAGACCGCAAACCGCATTGCAAAAGCCTTAGTTCGAGGTTTCTTGGAAATGGTGTTCAAGGTTGTCTTCCTTGAGTGTGTTGAACAAGGAGATTCATGACTTCATCAGAGAATGTGACGGTGTAGGTTTTTGGGATCTAAAGTTGGAAATACCAAGCGGCTAATCAACAAACCAAAACCTGTCGAAGTAGAGGAGATAGAAAAGATATTCCAACAAGTTAAAGAAGAACAACAACGCTTTGACCAAAAATATCAAAGAGAACAAGCGTAGAATTTGAAGTATGATCTAGCAACCAAAGACACCTGGGGCATTGTGGAGGTACCTCGCTGGCTTCTCAAAAAAAGAAAATTTATTTAGAAAATTTTCGCCGATCGGATGCCATTTTGCAGACTGGACACCACTCTGCCAGCCAGATGCTTGCTTCCGGCCGGCCACCTGCTTCCGGCCGTCCACTCCGCTCCTACCCGAAACCATAGAGGAAGCTTGTAAAATCTAGCAGGCCACCCTCAGGACGACCCCTGCTCTGGTCGCCTTCTGCCAGCCACCTCAAATCAGGGAAAATTTAAATACATACCACTTAATTCTTATATAGTTATATATTTACATACATACCAATCAATTCTTTTGTACCTCCAGTAGGACACTCTCCAATTGACCGCTGCTCTGGCTGCCTTCGGACAACCACTGCTCCGGTAGGGCACCTCAAATCAAGGAAGATTTACATACATACCACTCAATTTTTATATATTTATATATTTACATACATACCCCTCAATTCTTTCGTATACCTTCAACAGGCCACCCTCTAGCCAGCCGTTGCTCTGGTCGGCTCTAGCCGGCCACCTCAAAATCAGAGAAGATTTACAAACATGCCACTCAATTCTTATACACTCATATATATATACTAAGTTATACATCCCACCTACCTCTCACCATCTACTAAATTATATTAGCACAGTTAGCTCCTTCTTCAAGGACAATTAATTAAATCTATAAGGTACTTCAACCTTATATAGGTCAAGACTTGGCAATGACCACTCGACACATGTGGAACTCAAACCCTTGTAGCATGCTGACAATAACGTAAAGAACATCCGATTAATTAAAAGAATAAAAAAATAACTGACAACGACGATATAGACGTCCGATCGGTAAAACACCCCAAGGGCTAGTCAAGGAACTTTCCTTACAACGAGCTCAAGTCTAGTAGCTCAGATCACTTGAACATCTGATTCTCTGCCCAGTAGCGACAAACTCCACGAAGGCTACATCGACAACCATCCCAGAGAGATAGATGAGACCAAACCTAAGACGGAGGTCAGAGTGAAAGGTTAGTATCCAGCTTCAACACCCAAACCTAGAGTTAGATCTCTACCCAGTAGCAGAAAGCTATGTGTAGGGTACGACGACAATTATCCTAGAGAGGAGTCTAAGTCACCTTCTCCCATCGAGAGTCAACCAAACTTAAGACATATGTATATCGATCACGGCCCCCCACACAAAGATCGTCCGGTTGATCCCCTTTACTTACACATTCGAACTGTGTTCATCTCTGGAGATGATCCCCTACCCGACAACGACAAGTTTTGTGATAGTTAATAGGTAGCCCATCTCGGGATTTGATTTTTGCGCTCATGTTTTGTTTGCTTTATAAATTTTCTTGTCCTCATTGCAGCTATCGTTATCAAGGAGTAAGAAAATTTAAAAACTTAATATTTATACTAAAAAATGATATGCACAGATCTCGATGTAATTCAACGGTCCAGATAATAAGATCAAAATACCCAAAATATCATCTACTAACCTCTTTTAAAGCAATGGTAATGTTGTAATTTATTTTTGATCATTCTATCATTTATAAATGGGATGAGCCTTTCATGAAAAGGGGCTTTTGGTTCCCTCTTCTTGTAATCCCTATTTTTTATAGAATACAATTGATCTAAGGCCCGGAAAACACCCCATTCGCCCCGACGGGGCAAGCCCTCCTCCTCCTCTCTCTCTCTCTCTCTCTCTCTTTCTCTCCCTCGCTCAATGCATTCTATTACATGGGTGTGATCTACCGGACAAACCTGTATTCAACAATAAAATATATATGAATTAATAGATTTGAGAAATACGGATAGATTCTGAGAACATGCATGTGTTGTCAAAAAGGAAGGGATATCAGGTGGCATGCACGCTCATAAAGCAGTATATCATCACCTACATTCCTACACTTGATGTGGAAAGCTTCACAGCGTAAAGCATCGTAAGAGTGTATACAAAGTCATGAGTAAAATCAAGCAAAATTGATATCAGTTGGCAGCTGGGAATGAGATGCAGCATAACAAATGCCGTAAAAATTAAATGGTAGGAAATAGAGAACAAGTGTTACGCAGTAATAACTCTACCAGCATATATGTTCAGATCTTCTTCGGACACGTATTCTTCCAAATGCAGGAAAAAAATCTGTACCACAAACCTTACGTGATTACAAACACCCTAAGCTCTGCTCTATCTCCTCTAGTTATCCTCAAGTCAGAATCAAGGTAGACAACCTCAAACTCACCACTTCCTGTGTTTGAAGGAGACCTCAGTGCGTCAGGAAGACGGGGAATTTCAAAAGGTGGCAGCTGAGATAAATTCCCTGATGGCTTGACACTAGTTTTCTCGAATGTTATCTTTACCTTTGAGGTTCCTGTTAAACAAAATACAGATCTTGCAGTTTACGCTTTACTTATCTTTGAAAGAGTTCATAATAATTAGTAGGGGGCATGTAGTCGCTGACCTATAAGATCAAATTTGTGAGCCAATGTAGCTGTGGCTTCGATTTGAGGAAGCGGCCAAGGAGTACTAAACTGAAGCTCTACTATGTTGTCAAAATCTTTACTAAGGATATCTATCCGCTGGAACACCTGTTTACAAAATTTCAATGGAAAGGATATCAATAATCGCATCCTAGAAGTTGTGCTGAATCAAAAGCAAAATTTATGGAACAAACCTGTCCAAGCGTAATGGGGATAAGCCTTCCAGTAGGAGGGCCAGGGCGACTTCCACCGAGCGAGCGAGAAGAGAAAGCACTGCTGTAGATCAACTTCCACTTCCCTTGGAGGTTATCCAAGTCTTTGGTAAGGACAACAGGCCCACCTGCAGCCTCAAGCTCCTTTGCAGCAGAATCGGCCATTCTGAGGTCTTCCTCACTGGCTGCAAGGCCTCTGTTCAGCCCAGAAACAATACTCTGCATCACACCAGCTTATAATTTTTTAAGGAAGAAAAACTATGCTATGGTAAACGGCAAGCAAACATGAAAACAGTCCTCTTATTATGGCAGATGACAGTCAATGCAGTAGTACACTTTGTTTATAAAGACAGCACTAATAAATGTTGCATACATAACAGCACGGAGAGCACATTGTTTATGCACAGAAACCATTCCATCTTGTTTTTTCTTGAGGGATATGTTCATTTTCATTTCACGAAATTTCAGTTTAGTTAGTTAAAATAGAACATTATATCACCCAAGCTTCTCCCAAACTAATCCCGAGTTCTTGGAAAACTATTAATAGGGCATGCCGGGCTATGTAGGTCTGAATAAAGCCTCCATATCGAAAGAGGCACAAACTCAAGAACATTGTTTTCTAACATGCTGATGATCTTGGAGCTGAATCTACCACATTGCCAGAGCTGTCGTTCACACAAATTAAAGTTTCAAAGGCATCCACTTCAATACGGCTGCATATGAAATGAGCATTTGACAAGCTATCCAATGACTTGACTAGATTAAAGCTTGTTTATGATTATTTACCAAATTTAAAGAGTATGAACATTTTTGTAAATACTCGGTTGATAAATGAGCAAATTTGAATAGCTTGTTTTTCGATTTATTTATATTTATAAATAATATCATTTAAAGCCCGTAAAAAAGCTCGCCGAGACGCTTGACTAAAGCTCATTAGTGAATAATATTGTCTAAATGATTACTTTTTTTATATTCATAAAGTTTTATTTAAAATGACCAATTTTTTTCTAATAAATTACTCATATAAAGCTCAAGTAAGGCACAATTATGGCTCATGTATAATTTTAAAAGAGTTGCTCGTTAATAAGCATCATCACTCTATGAATTGAGCTTGAATAGAATATAATAAACAAGTTCAGGCTCAAACACATTCCGAAAAGCTCGAATTGACCTTAAGCTTGAGCTCAAACAAGCACTTGCTTAGCTCAGCCCAGTTCAGTTCATTTGCAACCCCACTCTTGAGGCACTATGGTCGTAGTTATAACCCAAAATAGAGTTGGGAATTTAACTCAAAGATCATGGATCTCTCAAAAAATCTAAACAATTTTTAGTAGAAATTGTGCTAGGATCGAAAACAATGATTCAATTACTAAGCCAAGTTCATCTTGGATTGAACTTGAATTGAGTCAGCCCTGGATCAAATTGAGCCAGCTTAAGATCATATCAAAATAGAAATATATGGATAGATGCCAATGTACATACATATATTTATGTATTTGAATTTGATTAATGGATAGATTCATTTATGGATCGACATATACACCTATGCATGTATATGATATTGTTTGAAAGTCTGGCTAAGAGAACCTAGAAAGACTGAGGTCAAAATGATATTTGGCTCAAATCAAACAACCAAGCAAGCATGCAATGAATCATCAAAATTGAGAACAAACTGATACTGCCTATGGTTACGCCTATTTGGACTTAGAATTGAAACAAGTATATATGAGGCAATGTGAACCAAAGTTAAACTGGCTTGAGATTAAATGAAATGGCTTGGAGTCAAAATCTTGAGCCAAAGTAGGATAGACTAAAGATAGGCACATTAACAACCTAAACCAAAGAATTACGAATGCTTAGCTACAAGCTAATCACCAAAGCTCCAAGTTCCTATATGAGATCAATCGTTGAAGATAGAGTAAATAGCCTGATAAATAATGATTTTAGGATACTTTCTGGCAGAAGTAAACTATTGAAAGTACCCCAAAATAGAGAAACTAAAAACTATATCCTCACACAACTACAAGTTGTTTTTACAAAAAGACTTCTGCAACAAACATTATGAGATGTATCTGGGTAGAATGTCAATACATTCACCAATGAAAGAGAATGAAAGGTCAAGAAAATAAACAAGTGTGACATCAGGGAAGAATATATTGGCTCCTTTGGAACCCCAATCTATTGGTACCATATGGTGGTGGTTCTCTAGGGACTATAACCATATATCATTACATCAAGGTGGAACAATAAAAATTCCGTGTTTCACTATGAGAGGTTTTTCTTTTCATATATTATCACCTCTAGACCTTAAAAGATATCTATGGATGAGACAATTCATAGCCCAACAATCACATCTAAGAAGCATTAACTCAGGCTAAAAGTTATAGTAATTTCATTGACTCAATGCTACTGATCATTGAAAGCTCCTTGACCAAGGGACTATAGTTACAGCACAAAGAACTCTAGGATAGAGCATATACTTACAACTAAGGCTCCCTAATTCTTTCGACAAAGATAAACCTGAAAACATTGTAGATGATGGATCCAAGGCATTTAAACAAGGTCAACCACCATCCCAATAATCATTATGCTACTGCATAAAGCAAGGTAAATAAGAGGTACAGTTGAGCGAGAGCGATCTCCTTAATTAAAATACTTATAAAAAAATATTAATTATAGAGGCTTAACTAATTGTCATTTGTTCATGTGGTATTGCTCCTACTACAAAGCTTCTAAAGTCGTTCCTATGTTTCCAAAGAATTAACAAGTAATCTTTTAAAGTCCAGATAATTTTGTGAACTTTGTTAGGGAAAATTTCTCTATTTTCAGATGCGGCTATACTCCATCTTTAATGTTGCTAAAATATAGTTGGATAGGTTACAATAACTAAACTTATTAGACCTTATCTCCTAGAAGTAGGAGAATTCATTCTGCTCTGCCTATAATTGGGATTTACAATAAAGATGGAGAATCCGACCTACTTGTAGTGACCATGCCTAACAAGTAATAGCAAAACGCCCCTAATAATAATTTGTAAAAGTTTGTCATTGACTTGAGCCATAACTTTTACAATAAAAAATTTAGTACTCTCAAGTTTTCAAAACTTGGAGTTGTCAACTCGCAACATAATCAACATGCTGATTATTGTAAAGATGGCCAATAGTGTTTCAATCTCAATATCAAATTTGGCCCTAAGTAATGGCCACATTGGCCAATTAGCCAATTTGGAACTAAGTGAATGACTAAGATCACACTGTTGACCTCATTTTTAATGAGGTTGGCAAATCTTTCTTCCATTCTTAGTCTATAAAACCCAATCTTAATATAAGAGCTCCTTTTTAGATTCTGTTAGCCGACTTTCCTAAATGGTGATCAGATCAAATCAAAATTAAAATAAATCAATTCACCTTCCTTTATTTAAGGTGAACTCAATTGATTATTAACTCATTTAATTGAAGTTGAACTGACCACAACTGGATAATCAAGAATCAGAAAGCAAACCAAACTATTCCCTAGGGTGCCCTTGGACCATCATTAAGACTATTAGATCCTATAAACTCAAAAAAACTACTTCCTTCTAGGAGTCTAAGACCCATACTTGACTCACCCTTGAAACAAATGGTTTGGTCGACCTAGTTTGACCAAGTCAGCACATGGTGACCAAATAAGAACCAATCACAAAATCAAATTTCTATACTCAACAATTTGATTCACAATGAACTTCACAAGCTTAAGAGTCATTAAAGAACCATACTCGAGTCAAAATTGGGCTAGCATTCCAAAAACTACATAATAGACTACCCTAAGATCCTTTGAAATCCAAATAAAATCAACAAAATTAAGCAAATCAAGCCTAAGTGCTCTAATAGACTTGTACAAATTATAAATCAACCCAATTAAACCTAATTGACCCATTTGGTGTAGTTAACCAAATATGATCCGTTAAGGAGTGTTGGATCAAACTCTAAAAGCCACTTAAAGCATAATTAATAAAATCAAACATAAAATCATCCCAATTAAGTTGAACCTGATTTGAGAATATTGACCTTAAATTGGCTAAATAGGCTAACTTAACCCAATAGGATATATGAAGAGATGGTTGAGTCAAATGTCACTCTTCCCCAATTAATTCAAACCAGCTGAATTTTGATCAAATACACCTAATGACCTTTAATAATCTCTTCAAAATCGACCAAACAAACCCAAGACCACGTGGGTTAATTACAGACCAAATCCAAGTTTATTGAGAATTAAACCTAAGATAACTCATTTAGAATTACCTTGGGTCAAGACTAGTCATTTACAAACCAATGATACCCAAGCGAGGTTAAGTGCTTTATTTTATTTAATATAATACAATGAGACCCTAATGATCCACATAAAGAGATTCAAATCATATTGATATTGGTTCAATCTAAAACCAATTCAAACCAAACTATCCCAATCCAAGTGCTTAAAATAAACAATCCAAGGGTATGATGATCCAAACTAGATCAAATAAAGAAAATTTCAAATTTAATTCATTTACTTTTTGAACTAAGACCCTCATATCAACTCCTATCTGTTGTCGAAATAAGTTAAGGGGATCAAGTATGGAGTCAAATTGCGGTTCAACATAATCCACTTAAACCCAAACCTAGTATGGGCTATAAAAGAGGTGGAAAGCTCAATTCACTTATAACTACCCATGCTACCCTCTTGTGATTCCTCCTATCCACAACAAAACAGAGAAGCTCACTTGCAAATCATATTGAAAAGGACAAAAAGAAGCAAGCTCGGTTTAGCTCTAATCACCTAAGGAACTGAACCACTCCTCAAAAAGCTTATGATGCCATTGTTCTAGCTAAAACTAGTCCCTAGCTTGGCCTATAAATAGACCTTCAATCAGAGGCTTGAGGTTCGACTCTTGCACCCAAATCATTACCCTACATATTAATAGGAAACTTTAAAGAATAAGTAAATTGAATGTTCATATATATATATATATATATATATATATGAATTTATTAGCCGAAACAAAATATATTTATATTTACATATAAAACAACTAATAGACAATTAATTAGATGAATTACAAATGAATGCATCTAATAAGTAATAATAATATTGAGGTTCAAAATCATAAGAAAATGAGACATATTTATCAATATCTTTTTAATCAATAGTTACATTTATTAGAATGTTGTGGAAGATGTTTTTTTTATGATGAGGAGATTAAAATATTTGTAGGTACATTTCTGTTTGGGAATTCACTACAGCACCGTTAAATGCCTATTTACTTTGACATATATACCCATATTTAATTTATATGATACTGTAACATATCAATTAATTTTTATTTTCAACTGATTTTAATATCTAAATAATTATATGAATGATTAGTTAAGAATAATGATATAATCCCTTCAATTAGTATAAGCTAACATTTGGCCTACGATATCCAAATGAAGTTTTGGATCTATTAAAAGTTCAATTTATAAATCATCTTAACCAAATTATAACATATTTTTTACTCAATTTTATAAATAATTTCCCTTATCTTCTAGGTACCATGGATATGAAAATATAATTCTTCTTATTTGAGTAATATTTCTTACAAATAAAAATGTTTTCGTAAAATTGAATTATCTGAAATCAATAGGTCTCTATTTTATGAATTATTTTCACTAAAATGTTCTACACATTGTAGTAATTTTTGAAATTTTGTTTTATTATTTTTAGAATTTTATTTTAAGATAAAAGATGATTTCTATAAATATTATACTGATAACAAAATAATTTATATATATGAATATACCCTTCTTTATTCTTTTATGTATAATTTAATCACAATTATAGAAGTCTCCATTAAGCTTCATTTTTCATTTTTGGTCATGATAGAAAAAAGGGAAATAGGAGAGAGAGAGAAGAGAGAGCTATAGTTTGAAAGTCAATAGCTACTTTCACAAGGCAAATTTGTTAAGAAAATTAATTAGTACAAAATATACTAGTGTTATCCTATGTCTATTTTCAAAGGTTTTGTTTTTATCTGATTTACTTTAATTTATTTGGACGCATTAAAAAAACCTTGATATTTTAATAATTTTTACCAACTAACTTTTAATATGTTATAATCCAATTTATTTTGCACATATGAAAATTATTATATTAAATTTTATTCAGTATTTTTTATATTTTTTAAGGCATTTCTTGATTCAAGTAATATTAGCTAGAGTAGATATTTTAATAAATCCTCATCACATGATAATTGCATAAATAGATTATATGCATATTTCCTGTAATTCATATATTATGATTTTATATTGATATAATAATATTCATTTATATTATGAACCCTATTGTTTCTAGTTTACATGCAATTTCAAAGGAAATAAAAATGATATGATGCGATGAATGTTAAGTATAATCTAAGATATTAATTGTTACATATACTATGAAATATGTGTACACAAAATTTATTTGTATGTTTTACGTTGGTAGAGCCACAATATCCTGTAGGAGGGAGGGTAATTAGTCTTTTTTTTAAAAAAAATTGATTAGGGGTATAAGTCTTATACAAAATGAGACAAACGATTGGAATATAATTTGAATTAAGTGTCATATACCATGCCACCTATTATTCTTATTTATATGCCATATCATGATATTATACCGAACTTATTATGATTAGAATAGAGAATACATGTGATATTAAAAAAGTAATTCAAAATTCATATTTGTATAATATATGTGTGACTATGGATAAATCCTATATTATTATACATGATAACCTGAAGTATAAAGACCGCTTCTAGCATATATGATACTCTGCATGAAATATGGCATTAAGATGATATTTTTTATTCATGATTTTCATTCTGTACATAATACCTACATATAAATACTAGCATATAGATTTATCTACTTCACATATTGTTCTTGAATTGATAATTGTTGGCACACATTTTCTTGAATCTTTTGTGTATTGAATATATATGTAGGTCTCATATAACCTTTTGAGCTTTTGTTGATCTCTCAAATATTTATCCAACAAAGAGTAAAACTCCGGTGGAGTAAAGTGGTTGTTCTTGTAAATAGAGGTACTCTTTTGTTTATTTGTGGATGTGTACTTTCATAATAATGATTTAGAATTTTATATAATTATTTTGAATGTCAACAACTTTGGCATTCAAATTTATGTGTGTGTAAATTTTGATGATTTGATGGCTCTATAATGCGACTTAGATAATATAAAGAAATCCTTTCGAATATATCTTAGGAAAAGCCTAATCATGCACTCGACTTGATGTGAACTATTATAGCATAAAAACTATGTTGAGCAAAATCATGACAAATTGCCTTGCTCCATTGTATGTACCCTAGCCACTAGGACCATCAACACTTGCAAATTTCATACGCATCAAATCTCTCCCACTCCTCATACTTGCTTCATTGCTAATATAATATCAATATCATTTTTGTAATGTTTCATTTTATAATAGTGTCCATGGGTTTCTTTGTTTAAAGCTTAATATTGTTTTGTTGAAAACTTGCATCGATTTTAAATCTTTAAACATAAATTGCATCATTACACTTAGCTTAACTTATTGAATTGTGGCCTCGTCCAAATCCTGATTTCCACCTCACTAACTACAATAATTGCAGCTGCATGTCTAACTGCCACTGGCTCTTTGTTAACTCATGCCTTCAAGGTCTTACTACGCTAGGATATATTCTTATGATAGTTACTTCGAAAATGATCATCATGCATTACGATCACATTGTAAAATCTCTAAGACACATGCACCACATACTCTTCAACCCGTTATAATGATCCAGAAAGATAGCATGTCATAAGAACACATCAACAAGAGGAAGTTACATCTTAACTTTTAACCAGAATATTTCAAAGAAAGAAAGAACCAGGTGTAGCAGCCTGACCACTTCATGCATGTGCTCGGCATGCACACAAGAAAGGAGACGACTAGTTCGATCTGGCACAGGAAAATTTGTATGGTGCAAAGCATATTTGGGATCAAGTTTAGCCTGCTTATAGTTAATTAGATACAGCGCATAAGAATCAAATAAAAGATAATATTCTACAACCAGCAGGGAATCTACTTTGGCAACCAAATGGTAAATAAATATGCATGAGCAACAAATTGACTAGATGAAAATACAGCACGAGTTGGAACCATAAAAAAAAAAAAGTGCATTTGGGCAGCGGAATTGCATCAATTACACCAAAAGTAATCAATTAAGCATTACTAGGCGAGAAGCTTCTACAATTAGGCACTATTTGATTGCAAGATTTAAGTAGAATTTAATTTAAGTTAAATCTTTCCGGACAATGTTGTCTGACAAAGTCTACATCAATGTTTAAGGTTGTATCAATCCAAAATTTCTCTTTAAATCCTAATTTTAAAAACATCTACCAAACAATTACCAGCATTTAATCAGATTAAACATATATCGAATCAAATGATTTTTAGAATTCAAACTCAGGATTTACTAAATTTGGATTTTATAATAAATCCCGCTTAAGCCAAAGAGCCCTTAAACTCCAGTGTTTGACACAAATAAAACAAAATAAACAAACTTCGACCTTATCAGCTTCCGCCAATCGCTTCATCCTCCTTTCCAATGAATCCATCGGATGGTGAAGTTTCAGATAATGTACATCAGAAACATGTTAGCACGAATCTCGAGGAGATTCAACAGACTAAAAGTCAAAGTACGGCTAGGAAGGCTCGCTACCAGAAGATCAAAGGACCTACTGACATAAAACCAAAGGACTCATTAGCAGAAGACCAAGAGACCTATTTGACTAGGTGCAACCATCCCTTAAACTGGGGCTAAGGGCCGACTAGATGCAAGTCATTCGGACAAAAGGCCGAAGCCAATCAAATCAAGCAAAAGTATCAACCTACCTCTCGACACGACCCAATTCAAGGGAAAAGTTCAACACCCCAAACCACCTCATGGACACTCTCATTGGGTTATGAGTTACCTTTCGGATTACGGTGATTCATCCTCTGCCCCCATAGCCTAGCTTCATTTTGCCGACCGGAGGTCCTGGTCCAGGGATTATAAGTCAACAACAGGAGCAAGATAGTGGGCTATAGGAACCGAGCCGACTGAGCCAAATCTTGCCAACTCAAAGTTATTCCAGAGTCGACCGAAAATATCGGCACACATAGCCGAACAAACAATCCTTACCAAACCATAGGCTTATAATTATAAAATACACAAAATACCTGTAATGCTTCCATTAAAACAGAAGAAAACATGTAATTACACATACTATACCCTCCTCATCTATAAATAAAGATCATTTTATGAGAAATGACCAATCAACATTTCATATTATTGTTCATTATTGTGCACTTTTCTATTATTTTCACTTCCCTCTCAATATCTCTCTTTTTACCTTATGTTATTCCCTGGGTCTCACAATTTCGAGATTAACAGGTAAGAAATTCAACGTTCCAAATGAATGGTTGAAGAATTACTAAGCAGCGGGAAAGAGGAGGCTAACCAGTAGTTTGAGTTTGAGAGATGTGACATCGAACGGGTTCGTTAAAGAGGGCAGTGGATCAACGGCAGATAGCTCATTGAGCGCTGCTCGCCGAACAGAATCGTCGCGCCGGCGTCTCCGAGGAGATGACAATGACTTGGCGTTCAGAATCCGCCGCCGGAGTCCGCCATGGAAGTCTTCTGCAAAAGGGAAGGACAAGGCACAACGAAGAGAAGTGGAAGAAGAAGCGGAGCAAAGCAGAGAGCATGAGATGCTAGAAGAAGGGATAGGAGCAGCCATTGATTCCGACCCTCGCGACACTGTAGAAAGAAGTGGTGGCCAGCATAGACAGACAGAGAGTTGAAAATTTTGACTTTATTCAACTGATAATAATAATAATTTAAGAAACATATTATCTAGAATATATATATATACATATATATTCAAAATTTTATTTCAAACAAAAAATTGGCAATCCCCTTGTATTTACTTTGAAATAGATTTTTTTATCATATTTTATAAGGAAAAATATTGATGTATGACCAAAAGCTTCTGGATTGGGTTCATGATGTGAAGCTTGATAGCTTATCGAGCATGTTAGACAACTCAACTAGATTAGTCTGATCATGTAACTCGATAGCTCGTTAATGGTGATTAGCACATAGACGCTCGATAGAAGCAGTTTGGCAACTACCTTAGGAGATCCACTCTCTCAAGGGACTGATTCCCCAGGAGATTAACTTTAATAGAGGATCAGCTCATCTCATGGTTGAGTTGGTCGAAAGGAGAATTACATGAAATGAAGAATGAGGAAAAGTGTTTATAAAAAATGGTTACCAATGCAATGTGTTATTAAAATAATATTAATTATAACACTTATTTTAGAAGAGGATAATAAGGATAGAGCGAATGTCTCTTGAGATTCATGTATATTTGTGACATATAAATGAAACCCTTTATAAATAAAAGGGATTGTTATAATACAGAGGATAGATCTCTGAATAATGAAAAACTTATTTATCTTTCAATCTCCCCCTAATCTTGGGGTTTAAATCATTCATTATTTAGCTCTTTCTTTAGTGGTGTGAGCCCAAATACAAACTATGATCCAACATCCTGAAAGATGTGGTGAATATAGAGCATGCTACAAATAGGAGGATGAGTTACACAACAACAGAGAAATCTCCAACAACATGAAATGCGGTAGGGAGTTCATGGTGCAGCAAATCAATGAGCTAAAAGAACAAACGGTGACAGTGATATGGGAGACCTTAGAAGTTGTCTCAAGCATAAAAACAACAATATTGATGTTATATTCCTTGTAAGATCAACAATACAACAAGCTACAAGCCCAAAGAAACCTCAAACTATATCGCATCTGAATGGCTAGATCTCACGAAAAGTTGGTGAGACCGAGGGCTTTCATAGTTGGAGACCTTGTGTTGGTTCTACGATGCCCTATTGTGACTCACCGTTAAAGACACGACAAGTTCGAGCCCACTTGGAAGGGATTTTTTGTGATTGATAAGGTTTATGAAGGAAGAGCCTACTTGTTGATTGATGCAAACATATCTCATCAAGTGCTCTCTATCAATAGGCAATATTTGAAGAGACATTATGCTTAGTTTCTTTTGCATTTCATGCACTATATGTACTTTACAAAATTGATATAAAAAGCTTAAGTACTTTGTAATCCAATTTTTTAGCAATAAAGAAGAGGTATCTTATTTGATATCTCTTTGCTATGTGAGCTAACTATTGTGATTACCGTGCATTTGTTAAAATATATCTTAAAGCTCACAGTGTCTATTCGCAAGAGAAGACTTATATTTCTCTTTATTTGATTTTTGTTTTGCATTTCAGGCAAGTTGGAAGTCCCCAAGGGTTGTTTATACTCGGTGCGGCTGATAATCAACGTGAGAGAAGCCATGTTCTTCTCTTACCATGCCTTTCGAAGACCCACTCTACGTAGGGTTTGGAACCAGTCGTCATGAGTAAGGTAAAAGTGCATGTCCTGTTCATCCTTCATGAGTGAGATATATGTGCTTGTCTCGCTCGTTATATATGATTAGGATGAAAGTCCTTCACTGATATAGTTTAGCTCGAAAGCTAAACATTTTTTGGGCTTGACATTATTATGATCTAACTCTATGTTTACCTTACAGACTAAAGTGATGCTTATCTTTTTTTTTGGAAGAAGGTATGTTGCATTGGCTACAACATTCAGCTTACCTAGTCGATTCATGCAAGAGCGGGATACTTGCTCATTTGCAACACATCCCCAGTAGAGCCCTCTTACCAAGTGCTTGGCGAAAGCACCTTGTATAGGTTGGGGTGCCCAATTTTTTCTCAAATAAGGACAACTCTATTAGCCCTTGCAAAATCCCTAATGAGGGTAGCTTCGCCAAAGCTTGTGAAAGCACTTCAGAGATAAACCAGCTAGTCTGATTACATCATGATACGTTCCCAACGGGAATGACCTTGCCATTCTCGAGGAATCCCCATCAAGAGTCATCTTGTTAGATTACTAATAGAGGTATCCCACATAGTGTTGACCTCACTTTTGGTTGAGGTCTAGAAATTTCTTTAGTAGCCTAGGTCTAGCTATATGACTTTCCTATTGACTAGTCTTAGAAAATTAGAAAAGGTACCCCCGTTATTAGAAACTCATAACTCTTCTATTTACTCAACTTGAAAGTCTACATACTGATCTTAACCTCCAGCATTTAGTAGGTAAGATCATTATAAGAGAATTCAAGAAGAATCCCCATAGGATTACTTGGCTTTAGGGTCAATCCTGGGTGTTGACTTGGAACTAGGATACACCATATCTTCACAATACATCAATTCCTGGTTCATTTAGAATGGATATTCATCCAATTCTATTTGAGAAGCCTAACTTGGTCTTTTGCCCCTAGGCACCTCCAAATTACCTAACTGCCCTTGGGACCCAAATTTGGCTTATATTCCCAAATTTTTCCAAAATACCCAAAATTGATCAAAACCCATTTCAAACACCTTGGATACATCCAAATTTGGCAAAGTTTCCAAAAATGGCCAAATTACCAAGATACCCCTCCATGACCCAAAATCCAAAAAAA